>PVKN010005248.1:0-31268 GCA_004027915.1 Capromys pilorides | reverse complement strand
GTGATCCTTATGTATATCTAAAATGTGCCAATAAAATTTAATTGGAAAACTGATTTTGATTAACATACTTGTGCACATCTATGAGGTACAATGTGACTTTCTTTGCAGTTCTGGGAACTCAACCAATGCCCCTGGGCTTGTCAGGACCTCCGAGCAGCATCCCTAGTCCTGATGTGGTGTTTTGCATCACACACACACACCCAACAGTGGTCAAATCAGGGAAATCGTAATTCTATGCAAAAAACAGTAAAAGAGAGAACTTTTCATACTAATATCAATAGGAAACAGGAAATACTATTTAGAGAACATTCTGTTGCTTTAAATGTCTTTATTAAAACAAAGTTGTGAAAATAAAAGGTATATATGAGTATCAGGAAATTTAAGGCTGGGTATGTATGTAGCTCAGTGGAAAAGTATTTTCCTGGTATGGATAGACAGAAATAAAGAAAAAAAGAAGAAAGAGGAAAGAAGGGGAGAGGAGGGGAAAGGAAAAGACACACACATACAAAAAAGAAAGTAAACCACTGGTGCACAGGCCTGTAATCCCAGTCCTGTGGAGGCTGAGGCAGCAGGATCACTCTGAGTTCAAGGCCAGCCTGGGCTACAAAGTGAGCTCAAGGTCATCCTGAACTGCATAACGAGCTCATCTCAAAAAACAAACAGAAACCCCGTAGAATCTTCATGGGAAAAATAAATGGTTGAAAAACAAAAAAATGAGAGAAGACTGGAGACCAAGGCCCAACAGGTACAAGACACGTTCAAGCCAGGGATAGAAAATAGGGGCACAGTTAAGCTGGGGATCGAAAAGCGAAAATGAGTTCAGCGCAGCGTAAAGGTGGAAACCTGTGCAGCACAGCAGGGTGTTACTGGGCTGCAGGGCAGAGGTGACGCTATGTTGCTAAAGCTGCTTAATTCACATTTTCCTCATCTGTTTGTGGCCTTCTGGCATGCAGCAACAAGTAGCAGTGCTGTAGGCAGCTGAGTTAGATAGAAATATTCTAGGCAGTCAGACAGGGCCAGGCCCTCAAGGACGACATGGAAGACAAGGTGACTTTACAACTAGAGAGAGACACTCCTCTGCTGCAGGGCCAGATCTTAAGACAAGAGTAAACAGAAGCAACTACCTACTTCTCTAGGGATGGGCATCAGGGATTGATACTCTAAGTAGGTATCAGTCACCTTGAAAGAGCCTGGAGTCATGAACCCAAGCTCAGGTTGGGGATCGGTTTTCCCTCTATCATTTGGAGGTTCCCTATTGGAGGTCATCCACCCCAGATCAGTTTTTTTCTTCCTTATGTTGGCAGCTAACATGGGTTCTCTCAGGCTGAGAGGCGAAGACCCATGATCACCTCCACCTGAAACTTCCTCTGATTCCATCATGAACACTTGCTTTTTCTCTCTCTAGCAGCTTTGGACATTTGTTTGAAATGTCCCTTCTCTCTGTCCAGATCCAGGGAAGCATAACTTTTCCCATTTTCCAACAGACCTTCATTCTAGGCTGCTAGTATCACCATTTTTATTTCCATCTATGATTCCATTCTGTAACCTTTCTACTATGAAACACCTCAACTCAAATTTATTCCTGCAGTAAACACTTCTAACTTCTGCAGCTTGTGTCAGATATCTGGGGCCCACTGAACAATGTATAACTTTTTGGTTTTGAGGCCTCCTGCAGGCAGCCCTGCTCAAGGAGTGTGAAGGCAACTTCCCCCGTAGAACATTTCCTGACATAGGATTTGACTGATGGAGGAAGCACCTTTGAGGGCAATCAGCCTCTCCCAAGGAACGTAGAGATAGTTTCCCTTATAATGAAGCAGGAAACCTGGAGAAGACTCGGCTCATCTGGGCCGTAAGAGACAGACAGCTAAGGCCTTATTAAATCTCTATAGGCAAAATTTGGTGGGGTAAAAGAAATCTAAACATAATCAGGCATATTCACTATAGGTTTTACCTGTACGATTACCCGGGTTTTGGCATCTTCTAGGAAACAACAAATCTTTGGAGAGATTAGCACATGTAATATCAAAGCATGAGCATTTGAGCTAATACATTGGCATTTAGACTCCTTTATTCGTCCCTCTAACTTTAATTATAATTATCTCTAAATTTTGAGAATTGAAGAAGAACAAAGAGACCTATGCCAATGTCCAGCAATAGGCTGGGTTTCTCTCTAGTCATGATTACACAGGGCTCCTCCGTGGAGGAGAGATAGCAGTCTGGCCAGAGGGAGGAGGCAGGCCCAGTGCCCTTCAGTCCTACTGGACCACCTGGGAAGCTGAGCTCTGGGGCCTGTGCCTCAGAGTGCACTCTCATTTCTAGCGGCTGCCTTGGCAGTTAGGGCATGGCCTCTTAAGGAAGTCCCTCTTATGATGGCCTGGCTTCTGACAGCAGTGGCAAATAAACCTCATCGTTGTTGGGCTCTTTGGAGCCCAGAGAATCAGAGCTGGGGTCTGTATTGAGGCCGCAAAGGTGGCGATTTTTGATCTCTCTTGTTTTCTCTCCCTGTTTTTTTCCAGTCTTGACCATAGGAAATTGTTTTTCTTTTTTTAACTTTATTTATTTGTGTTATGGCCAGCTCAGCCTGCCCTGGGGGTGGGACTGGCACAGCATGTGGTGCCAGCAATCAAACCATGATCCCTGTGGCTGCCTAAGCTTGCCTAAGTAGGTGCTTTAGACCACTGAGCTATCTTGCTGGCCCAGAAATTGTTTTCTTAGTGTCTTATAAAGTATCAAGTGAGTTATCTGAAGCAAAAGCTGTCTTTTGTAACTCTTTTCTAATATCTGGAGCTGACTGAGTAATGAATGAACTTATCTGTAATAGTCATCTGTCTCTCTATTCAATTAACATCTCGTGAAGTATGCTTTATCAGTGCCTCTGGGCTGCTTATCTTTTTCCTGATAAATAGCTAAAATTAACTCAAGGCCTGGTCTCAGTGAGTCTCTTACCGGGCTATTAGGCCAGCAGGGGTCTGAAATGCTTGGGCTCCACTGCAAACAGGTAGTTTCACTGGTTGCCTATCTCTTGGCTACTTAAAACTAACAATATGGTATTTCTCTCTAAGTGCAATATCAGCTTGTAATGCTGCATTTATTATTAGAAGACAAAGCTTGATTTAAGATTAACATTCACAAGACCGAGTAAGTCCTCTAAAGATATCAACGTACTTATCAGAGTCACCAAAAGATCTTTTAAAATCTGACCATCTGTTTTAGGTCACAGAGAAAAAGACATATGAACTCTGGAAGTTTTAAGTTGCCCATTTACTTCTTAAAAGGGTATTGACCTTGAAAATCTTGTATGAACTCGGCTAAGAAAGGGTGTAGAGGGGCCAGATTGCATCTGATCTAGAAGTTCCGCCCTCTAGACTAGAAAGGTGAATAGGGGAAACCTTACTTTCAGTAATGAGGCTGTGATTTAGATCATCTTGTCCTTAGGCTCAATCTACATTTCAAAACTTAAATAACAATAATCTTCTTAATGCAAGCAAAATCTAAACATAAGAATTTTTTACTGCTTTTTTTTTACAATACCCTTTTAGTTGTAAAATAGCATCATAATACTTTCCTCGCATTCCCTTTGCCCTTTTTCAGCTTGTAAGGATCAAATGTCTTGCGGTGCCCAATGAAGCACTCTAAAGGAGTAAGAGACTTTGACTGTGAAATAACCTGGAATCCAACAGAAATTACCTTTTGGGCATTCCCGCCTTCTTCCTATTGATTCCTCCACCCAGGCATCCCTTGAATGCCCTCTCCAGAGCAGGTGGATACTGTTGTTGGAGAAGGGAGACAGGATCCCACCAGCCTATCCACCCTCAAACTGGTGTGCGATTTCTGTCTCCTAAAACATCTCACAAACCATTCACTTCCTCTTACTGTATATTTGTAAGTAAAAGTTACAATTGGTCCAGAGACAGGAATGCCTACAAAAGGAAACATAACTATTGCATAAAAACGTCAATTGGAAGCGAGCACTTTTCAGGCTACAAAGATCACTTCTAGAGATAGACAGAACCATGGACTGGAGGATCTGGCTCCATGCACTAAGCCAAGTCTCCAGACACTTGTGTTTTCTATCTAATCATCTAGGTAAACATTTTTAGCAACTGGACAGGATTTAAACTTGAGGCACACAGGTGAAATTTGTATATATTGCCTAGCATCACATTTTACATGTTGGTAAATACTTTAAAACTGATAAAAAATCTCTGAGTTAACATATAAGGTACAGATGTAAATCATTTCTCCTAACAGCCACTGTAGAATGTAAACTATTGCAAGCTGCTGCAGCCTAATTTCTGAAGAAGTCTCATTAAGCTGTCCTACTGAGCTCAGGTAGAATTCCTAGTTTCCTACTAAAGAGGGAAAAAAGTACAATAGGTAAATGGAGATATTCTGGTGGTCAGGAGCCAGTTGCCATCAAGCACCTTCAGGCATCAGCCAGAGAGTAGCCCTGGCCATGACCCCTCAGGTGTTATCAGGGTCTATTGACTCACACAACCAGAGATCCATCTCCAGAAAGGAATCCAAACATTTCTCTGGTCAACATTCCATCAATCATAGGCTTCAATGGAGATTCGCCAAAGAACAGCTGGGGAAACCTGTCCTTTGTGTTAAAGAGTGGGAGCTGCTTTAGGAGCATTTACTAGCTGGCAGAGTGACCACTGTTTGTCCACGTTCTATAAGGGATAGTTAAAAGCCTGAACAAGATTACCTAGCACTTCACAGTAAAGGGTTTAAAGTCCAAAACTTAGTTATTACACACCTAAATAATTAGGCCTAGGAGAAAATGTTATGATCCTCCCTTACCCTAAATATGTTTTGGTCCCATAAGTGTGCTTCTTTCAGAGATAGCTCCTTCTGGTGTCACCCAGAAGCCAGTTCTCTACACTGTGTCTCAGGTTTAGCCTCCCAAAGGAGACCTGCCCAGAACACTAAGCCTGGACATGGCTTTTATATGTGTCCTACTGGATGGGCATAGTCCTCTTTGTCTCATCTGACCCAGAGATGGGGTATGTGTTCTTTTTCTATAATGACTTCCCTGTCTTCAACGTTTAACATAGGCTCATTTTCTAAGGGCTTTGTTTAGTTGGAACAGTCCATATCATTCTCCTAATTGTACATGCCTCTAAAAAATGAAGTACAAAGAGGTAGGAAAATCAGGAGAAAAGTCAAAGCAAAGAAACTGAAACAGAGCAGGCCTGACATTTCCTCTAGCATGTAAAGGGGGTTCAGAACTAGTCTCAGGGAAACCTGTCCTCCAAGTCATTAAGAACGGTTGCTGACCTAATGTCATTTAGTTGGCAAAAGGAGTCCCATGTTTCATAGACAGGCATGTATATTTTCTAAGTCTGAGCTAGATTTAAAAGTCCTATCTTACAGAAGTTTACATAAAGTTCACTAGGAGGCTCACTAATATTACTTTTTCTAGCACTATAGTCTAAAGTCAAGGAAGGAATTCCAGTACATTTAACATCTAGTTCAAATGCAATGTATACAAATACACAACAGTCATAAAATGTCCCATTGTTGCAGGGGAAAATGATCCCCAACCTGAAGAGTTCGTGTTCTCTAAAACTGACGAATGAATTTTAGGAACAAATGGAGGTTATGAGCAGAATAGATTTATTAAGAGAGAGAAAGCTCCTGTCCAAGAGAGGGACAGGAGGGAGGTCCCGAGTGGGTGTCCCCCAGAAGCTGTTACTTTCAGGGACTTTTATAGAGAAGTCATGGGAACTCACTTAGGTGGGTATGAGGTGGGACAAAGGCTATGGTCAACCAATGAGATCACAAGCACCATTGCTCAGGTAACATTGATTAAGATCGGGATCCAATGGGAAGGCAAGTCACTTAGCAAGCAGGCAAGAGTATCACCTATTGAGCTTGGGCTCATGACTCTTTCCTGGTGATTGATACCTATTTAGCATATCAATCACTGATGCCCACCCTTAAGGAAGTATGTAGTTGCTTCTGTTTACTCTTGTCTTAAGATCTGGCCCATGGTGGAGGAGTGTCTGTCTCTAGTTGGAAAGTCACCTTGTCTTCCATGTCGTCTTTGAGGGCCTGGCCCTATCTGACTGTCTATAATATTTCTATCTAATTCAGCTGCCTACAACACCATTAGAGAAATATCTTAACTTTATAATATTTCCACGTTTTAACTTAGATTTACCAACACAACATTTTGACCAACATTTCAACAGAACCATATAAGAGATAAAACACAAGCAATTGTAAGCAATTTTAACTAAACTATATGAAACAACAAAACATGAGCAGTTATAGCAATGTGCAAAGACATCAACATGTAAAACATAAAATTTGTTACCTAAGCAAGACCCAATTCAGAATTTATGAAAGAAAAGCAAACTCATACCTCTGTCCAATGATCTCGGCGGGAAACTCCAAATGATGCAGGAAGAAAAAACTGAACTGGGGTGAATGACCTCCAATAGGGAAGCTCCAAATGATAGATGGAAAACTGATCCCCAACCTGAAAAGTACCTGGGAGAAGTTCGTGTTCCCTAAAACTGAAGAATGAATTTTAGGAACAGATAGAGGTAATGAGCAGAACATATTTATTGAGGGAAAGAAAGCTCCTGTCCAAGAGAGGGACAGGTGGCGTTCCTGAGTGGGTGTCCCCCAGAAGCTGTCTCTTCCAGGGACTTTTATAGAGGAGAAGACATGGTAACTCACTTAGGTGGACATGAGGTGGGACAAAGACTATGGTCAATCAATGAGATTACAAGCACCATTGCTCAGGTAACATTGATTAAATTCGGGATCCAGTTGAAAAAAAGCAAGTCACGTAGCAAGCGGGCAAGAACACCACCTATTGAGTTTGGGCTCATGACTCTTTCCAGGCTCTTTCAAGGTGATTGATGCCTATTTAGAGTATCAGTCCCTGGCGCCCGTCCCTAGGGAAGTATGTAGTTATATTTGTTTACTCTTGTCTTGAGACCTGGCCTACCACGGAGGAGTGTCTGTCTCTAGCTGAGAAGTCACCTTGTCTTCCATGTCATCATTGAGAGTCTGGCCCTGTCTGACTGCCTATAATATTTCTATCTAATTCAGCTGCCTACAACACTATGTGCCAATAGAGAAGGCAATGTTTCAAAGTTGGTTATTAACTTGTTAAGTTATAAAGTGCCATTCTGAACTGCCTCTAGCCCTAAAGTTTAGTTATGTACATAGAAAATGGAAAATTGGAGGAAGTGAGCTTTGACATACTCAAAAGAATATTTTTCCTAGAAAGGAAGATGAGCAGCTGTTTCCTAGCAGTCTAATGAACCTCGTGACTGATGAAGCCTCCGCACTTCTTACCTTTCAGCATGTTCACGAGGTGCACACTCTGCTTTTCACAATTGTTCCAGGCAGGAGCAGCTTCCAGCCAGTGGCGGCCGGAGCAAGCATGGAGGTGGGCTGGGGAAGGACCCAGGCTCTGGGGGTCCCGCCGGCCCTCATGCGTGGGCGCCAGGCTTTGGTAAATTAACATGAATTAATGACAGGACTTGCCTGTGGTGGTGTCAGCAGGCCGGAAGGACCTGTGCTCCAACTTCAGTTATTTTTCCCCCCTGTGGGAAACTAGGCCTTGAACCTAGAACCTTCACGCTGAGCTACATCCCCGACCTATTTTTTAAAAAAGAAAAGCTTTTCAAAAGAAATTGTTTGGTTGGTTAAAAGAACTGTTTCCAATATTAAATTTTGAGGCAGGCTCTTGTGAGTGGCCCTTCCGAGGCTTGAATGTGGAATCCGCCTGCTCAGCCAACGAGCAACGCCACACCTGGCTCCACCAGAAACGGAGGTGGCAACACTTGACTGTCGCTGCTCAGAGAGGGGCCCAGAGTCCCGCAGGTGAGGCAGAGCGGGGTCGGTTGGGTCCGGGCTCCAAGGTGCCCATCGAGGACACTCCAGCCTGAGCGAACCCAGAAGGGATCCCACACCGTTATTTTAATTGGTTTTGAAGTCAAAACAAATCCTGCACAGGGCAGAAACTAAGAAGAGTACTCAGGTCAATGCCCAATACTGGAAAAAATAATAAATAAGTAAATAAGTAAATAAATAAATAAGTTTGTTTCTGTGAGCTCCGCAGAAGTTTTCTAGGAAGCAATGAGAGCAGGCCGCATAGTGCGGTGCACAGAGCCGGGGAGACCCCACACTCCCTGCCTGGCGCCTCTTGAGATCAGGCCGCTAGCGGTTATCAGGGCCTCTGGAGCCTACCGTGATCCCGCATTCCGGGTGGCAGAAATCCGAGGCCTAGAAACTCAGATGCATTTTTAAAACACCAAGTTAAATTGGCTAAAATAGCACCCCTGGATTACTTAACAATAAAATCATGCAAAATAGCCCTGAGATAGGCTGGACCACTATGACCTGAATATGTATACTTCTTATAAACCTTCAATTTGATGTTCATGCAAAAAAAAAAAAAAATCACCAGATAAAATAACCTGAATACCTGAAACAAACATACGCGTTTAAAACCAGGACATTTAAATATCGGATGCCAAGGACAGAGCTTGCTTCCTGCCATCTGAGTGATCACTGCGTGCCTACTTCCGTATTCTCCTGGTGCTGCGCCACCAGGAGACTTGACCGCAGCTGGTCCATTCCAACACGTTGCTAGGCATCCGCTCCAAGCCCGCTCACATGCTTAGTATAAAATAACATAGCAACGAATACCTTTATATTACTGTCAGGTTGAAATGATAAGATTCTAGATATGGTGTGTTAAATACACTACTAAAATTAATTCCACCTGTTCCTTTTTTTTTCTACTGTGGCTACTAGAATTTTTAAATTATAAATGACTTAATTTCTTTTAGAAAGTGTTACTTTGGACAATGTCTTAATAACATACTTAATAAGAATTTTAAAAATCTAGTCAATATAATAGAAGCAGTTAGTTCCTTTTTGTAACATAAAAATATCTTGGTAAATTCATGCTTTTTCCTCCCTTTTTTTGAGGATTTTTTTTTAAAAAAAACATGTTAGTAGTACATTCCCAATAGTTGCTACAATGCATATTGTTGTCCTTGTAGTAGTTATATAGAGCACAGGATGGAGACAAGATAATTTTTCTAATCATTGTGGCACAAAAATTTCTTGTCATTGAACTAAGAGAACACAGTTGTATACATAATCCAATGTTCCATAATCGCAGTGGGTTACTGGCAGAACTGGCAATGATGGAAGCTGTTGATTTCAGCCTTTTACAGCTCAGCATACTAATATAGCTTTACATTTTATGCCTCATGGTTAAGCTTTTTTCTGCTGGGTGGTTAAGGGCAAGTTAAAGCAAGACCTGTATAACAAAACATGTAACTTTTATATCTCCCAAGCTCAGCTGAATCCCCCTTTACTTTGAAACCATGTACAGTGCTTTGTAGAACTGTTGTCAGTGTCAGCCGTCTGGATGAGTCACAGCCATTGCTTAACCAGTTTGCTCTCTGTGAAAGCCCAAGAGAATGTTTTCTGCCTATGTGACTCTCTTTAGGCACACTATGTATTGTCAATGCCTTTCCTCTATGGTCCCATTATCTCCTTGAACAGAAAATTAGGAAAGCCACTGAGTTGTAGAATGTTACAGCACAGGTTCTCTTATGTCCTGAGTTCTCACTGACCTTCAAGGGCTAGGGACAAAATATTGGCAATCCTTGTAGCCCTTCTTTTTCTCCAATTTTTGGTTTGTAAACTTACATTCCAAAACCTCCAGAGGAGAAGTTTTGTGATACTATTACTCTTTTTTTTTTTTTTAATTTTTTTTTAATTTTATTTATTTATTTGTTTGCTTGTTGTGTTTGTTTATTTGTCCGTTTATTTATTTTTTTTGTGGCTAGCTCAGCCCGCCCTGGTGGTGGGGCTGGCGCAGCATGTGGTGCCGGGGATCGAACCGCAGTCCCTACAGTTGCCTGAGCTTTCCTAAGCAGGCGCTTTAGACCACTGAACCATCTTGCCGGCCCCGATACTATTACTCTATAACATACATACTGAAGCTTAACATCACTGTCTTTCTGAATATCAAACATCTTACACGTAACCTGGAATTGGTATTTTCCATCAATCACTGATGTTCTAATAAATCCCTATACAATGTGATGAAAGCAGTTACACATTTTCACACAGAAATCTAAATATATACAAAATTGTAGCCGGTCAATCCTATTGCATTTTTCCTAGTCTCTTACTTTCATTTAATACCCTTTGTTGTTTTCTTGTAAAGCAATTACTTCAGAGAGAGCATAGCAGTAACTGAAATTACATTAGAAGCAGCACGAATCTAAAAGACAAGAATGACAGGTATTCCAAGCATAATTTTAGTGTTACCCATTGCTATCCTCATTGTAAAAATATTTTGGTGGTTCTTAGGACTATTGTCTAATTCATCCTGTGTATTTAAGTGCATGGTTTTGCTCCTGCCAAATCATGCTTTTTAACAGAACCTTAACATATGTTTCTATTACATTTTTTTATACATTTATTGACCTATGTGAGTTCAATAAATCTTAAACATATTTTAGCTAATTGCCTTTGGAATGTAAAATGCCCAAATGCCATTAACATTTTTTGGAGTACTCAGTTCTCAATGCTTATGAAATAAGATATTGAACATTATAAACATATTTGAGCTCTCGGCCCCTTTGATACTTACATGGCCAATATACACTTTTTCCCTGAATTTATTAAGTTCTTTCTGCAATAAACATTTTGTGATGTTTACCTCGCTGTTACAAACATACCTCGTTGTTCTGAGAATTACTAGGTTAGTCTCCAGCAAAAGAAGAAAATCTGGCTATAGAGAACGCTGTTCACTTCACTTGGTATTTTATCATTAAAGAAATCAATAGTTGTTGTGCTTGTGCGTTAAGCCTTAGCTTCTGAGTTATATTTCTCAAAAATATGGAAGCCAGAGTCCAGACCGCAGCGCACCTTTCAGCAGCCCGCGCTCTCCTCCAACGCTAAGTTTACACTGCCCCCTAGAGGCTGTCTTAATCTCTGGGTTATTGCAGAAACCTTGGTTAAATATTTAAGCGTCTATATTTAGGACTGATTCTCTGATGAGAGCCATAAAAGATTTATGTGCCCTTTGTTCCCCTGTATTGCACAAGCCAAACAACCCAAACTCTAGGCAAGCTCTTAGATTTTCCTTCGGCAGTCCAAGACGTTGTAGGTCTAAGTTTTAGGATCAATGAAGTGCACATAAGGGAACCACGCCATGCAATCTCTCATTTCCCGAAAAAGGTGACACATTTCCTCCAAATATTTTCCATTCTCACTGTTTCATAAACACAGTCCATCTGAAAATTAATACAGAGATTTGTATGAAGACAGGATGGGCAGCAGGTCCAAAATGAGCCTGAGTCCTGCCACCCTCGGGGCAGAGGTGTGCACCGCGCCGCACGTGTTCCGTGTGGCGGGCGGGATGCTACCGTTCCCTACAGATCCGACAAGGAGCTGCAGGAGGGACTGGAAGGCCACAGACCAGGATTTTCATTTTCAGTATCTTCATACTTTTGTATTTCCATCCAGAAAAATTCTTAAATCAATATTATTATTTTTGGTAGATACTCTCCCAACACTTACACAACTCATAGCCAACCAGTGTATATTTCAGAGTAGCTTATTTACTTATACAAATGTGAATTTTATATCAAGATTATCTTGGGAGTTATATTAGCAAATATTAATTTGGTGAATCTACTACTGAAATTTTTACTATTACTGTACCAGAATAGACAAGTTTTGAGACCTTTTTTTTTTTTTTTTTTTTTTAAAGAAACTCTTAACACTAATAATTACATTAATTGATGTGACATGGTGCCATATTTCTTTTTCTTTTGGTATCTAGAGTTGAACTTAGGACATTATGCTTGCCAGGCAGGCACTTATGCCACTGAACTATCTCCCTGGCCCACACTTATTTCAGTAAGTGTGTACTGTACCTACTGATTAAATCAGGCTTTTATATTTTTCTTGGGTGAAATGATCACACTCATGTCCTATGTGAGTTTTAATTCTGTGTTTATTCACAAGTGAGAAGGAACTCAGGATGTCTACTAGAGACCCCTGTCATAAGCCCCAAGCTCCTGCTAGCTGTCCTGCACATGGCAGAAGGAAAGAACAAGAGACACAATGGTGGCGCCGTGGGGGCCTGGGGTGACCAGTTGTCCATGGGAAACAAACAGCCTCACCATGTATTGACTATGGAGGGGATTATCGATGACAGAGAGAACAGAGGCGGCCTTAACACTAAGAAGGATCTTGCCCTAGAGCCTTCTTAGACCTAGTGGGCTTAGCCTTAGTCTTAGTGGGTGGGAAAGGATGGCCCACCCCTAATGGGATCATGGGAAACCTCAACAGGGTGACACCAGAAATCCCAAGCCTCCGTCCATCCCTTCAGGAGGTATGTAAAATCACCCTCCTGAATTTGTGGTCCCCAATAGATGTCTTTAAGGCTCCTCTCCAACTCTCTCTGCTCACCCCTGTGCATCTTTACTCTGACCTGTTTCTTGGTTCTATGCTGGAATTCCTCTGTAAGACTGCTAATTTCCCATTCCACTGATCTCAGTGTTGAAGTTTATTCCTTATCCTTAGTTGTCAAAGTAGAGCACACGTCCGTCCCCTGATGATTGATAAAGGCAGCCTGGAGTTCTGCTGCCATTGGTTCCCTGATTGAAAGCCACTATGAAGAAAGGTATGATAGGAGGATTGGCTGTCAAAGGTCATTCAGTGCATGCTCACCTGCATCACTGTTTGTTAAAATATATCACAAAGAATATTGATCCTGAGATATATATATGGAAAAGAACATAGGTTTTCCAAGGTCAAACAATCTCAGAAAATGTTAGGAGAGGAAGAATTCTTAGATACCTCAAAATAGTAACGAACAACATCAATTTCTCTTCTTTTCTGTATTTTATTGGGAAGGGTCTACGGGGTGTTCAGGGTCTCACTACTAGATTGGACTCCTAATGGTCCACCTGTTTACAGGCTCCCAAGAGCTGGGATTACAGGTGTGCATACCACCACGCCCAGTCTCAATTGCCCTCTCAGCACACCCAAGGGGCAGGGCCAGGCACAGCAGGCCTGGGGACCAAACCTTAGCGCCTGTTCTTGCTTGCAGGTGCTTTAATCCACTGAGCTATTTGGCCAGCCCCAAACACCAATTTGGACAATGAAACATATAGTGCCTGTAGTGGTTGATACATTGTGTCAACTTGGCTGGATGCCTGGTGGTCGATACATTTTATCAATTTGTTTGCATTGCCTGGTTGTTCCACACTTTGAGCCATGAGGGCCCTGCCCTAGAATAATTCAGTTTGGACTTTATCTCCTGGATTCCAGCACAGACTGGTTCAGCCTCCAGATTGGATCCTTCAGCTTTCTGTAGCAGATTCTTCTGCCTATTAGAGACCAGTAGAGACCTGTAGGGATGGAATACTGCAGTGAGTATAAAAGCCTTGGGACTGAATCCTTCAGTTGGCAGTATGCAGACGCTCTCAGCACACTCCCCCATCTGACTCTGGGACTGGCACATCTCATGTTATATCTGTTCCTTGTATTATATCTGTTCCTCTAAAAACACCCTGACTAAAACAGAATATGGTACCAGAGTGGTGTTAGAGAAACAGAATATAGCGATGGCACTTTTTAATGGCCTTAAGTATTCCTGAAATTGGCTATGAGATTTGATGAGACCTAAAGACACCGTGGTCTCTCCTGATATTAAGGACCATATTGATACTACTTGGCATGAGGTTTTTAATCTAACATGCCATATAGATCCATTTGATTATCCTAAGTCACCACTTGTGAGATCTCAGGAATTTAGAGATTCCATGCAGAAAAATTTTAAATCTCTTAGGCAGAGTAAGGAATATAGTGATGCCGGCTGGTTTAGCTTAGCCTCATTGGACAAACTTTTGAATGCAAATAAGGAGCTCGAAGATACCATTTCCCACCTCAGACTCAGATAAAAAATTTAAAAGTTTCTAAGTGTGTCCTGACAGATAATCTCCTCTCTTTTAGCCACAAGGCTGAGGTTGCTGAGACGCAAATGCAGTTCCTCATAATCCGACTGGCTGAACTGCAATGTAAATTAAATGCTCAGCCTCGAAGGGTATCTGAAGTGAAGGTGAGGGCACTGATCGGAAAAGAATAGGATCCTATGAATTGGAATGGAGATGTGTGGGAGGATCCTGAGGAAGCTGAGGATGTTGAGTTTTTAGATGCTAATGAGATTATTTTGCCTGGAGAAGAGATTTCACCACCCACTGTGGCAGAGGGATCACTGCCTTTACCCTCTGCCATGTCTCCTAATATATCTGGAGAAACCAATCCTGCATGGAATGAACAGAATACTTGTGGGACTCCTCTGGACCCACCCTAGCCACCCGAATTTACCCCTAGGCCCATAACCAAGCTTCAATCACAGAAGTCACCTAAAGGTGAAGTACATAAGGTGGTTCATGAGGAGATTTGTTATTCTCCCAAAGACCTTCTTGAGTTTTCTAACTCTTACAAGCAGAGGCCTAATGAGCAAGCATGGGAATGGATTTTACAAGTGTGGGATAATGGTGGAAAAAACATACACCTGGATCAGGCTGAGTTTGTTGATATGGGCTCACTAAGTAGGGACCCTGAATTTAATGTTGTGGCTCGAGGAGTAGAGAAAGGTGTTAATAGTTTATTTGGTTGGCTGGCAGAAGTGTGCCTCAAAAGATGGCCCACAGTGAATGAGTTAGAGATGCCTGATATTCCATGGTTTACTGTAGGTGAAGGGATTCAGAGGCTTAGGGAAATGGGAATGCTGGAGTGGATGTCATGTTAAACCTAATCCTCCACATTTGGAAGATCCTGAAAACATGCCCTTCACAAACACCTTGAGAAACAGATTTGTGAGGGGAGCACCAGCATCCCTGAAGAGCCCTGTTATTGCTCTTCTCTGTATGCCAGACCTTACAGTGGGGACAGCAGTTACTTAATTAGGAAATTTAAGGGCCATGGGCTTTATTGGATCCCAAAGTGGCAGAGGTGAAGTGGCAGCACTTCATCACTGTTGACAGTAGAAGAGGAACAATGACCAGAATAATCTGACACGCATAGACCTATGGTGTTGGCTGATTAACCACGGTGTTCCCAAAAGTGAAATAGATGGGAAGCCTACAAAATTTTTGCTAGATTTATATAAATGAAAAAATTTAGGGGCAAAAGAACAGAGACCTACTTCAAACCATGGTAATAAGCAATCCCAGCCCCTCAACCAGTTCCCAGACTTGAGCCAGTTTACAGACCCAGAACCCCTTGAATGAGGGGGAGGCCAGGTCTCCTTGGGGAAGGATCCTAATGTCCCCAGAATTTGTACAGTCAGTCTTTCTCCTATCTTTCCCCAGAGGGACCTAAGGCCTTTTGCCCTAGTGGGCACTGGGGAAAGGGGAACAATCAGACACTTCAGGGACTACCGGACACTGGTTCTGAACTAACACTGATTCCGGGGAATCCAAAACACCACAGTGGCCCTCCAGTGAGAGCAGGGGCCTATGGAGGGTAGGTGATCAATGGAGTTTTAGCAAAGGTCCGACTCACAGTGGGTCCAATAGGTACTCGAATCCATCCTGTAGTCACTTCCCCTGTTCCAGAATGTATAATTGGAACAGACATACTCAGTACTTGGCAGAATCCTCACATTGGTGCCCTAATCTGTCATGTTAGGGCTATTATGTTGGAAAGGCTAAATGGAAGCCACTAGAGTTGCCCTTGCCTGGTAAAATAGTGAATCAAAAGCAGTATCGCATTCCTGGAGGGATTGCAGAGATTAGTGCCACCATCAAGGACCTGAAGGATGCAGGGGTGGTGGTTCCCACCACATCTCCATTTAATTCTCCCATTTGGCCTGTGCAGAAGACAGATGGGTCTTGGAGAATGATGGTAGATTATGGTAAACTGAACCAGGTGGTGACTCCAATTGCATCTACAGTACCAGTTGTGGTTTCCTTGCTGGGGCAGATTAACATATCTCGTGGTAGTTGGTATGTAGCTATTGATTTGGCAAATGCCTTCTTCTCCATACCTATCCATAAGGACCATCAGAAGCAATTTGCTTTCACTTGGCAAGGCCAGAAATATATCTTCACTGTCTTACCACAAGGGTATATTAACTGTGATCCTGTGTCACAACTTAGTTCACAGGGACTTTGATTGCTTTTCTCTTCCTCAAGGGATTACACTGGTCCACTACATTGATGATGTTATGCTGATTGGACCTAGTGAGCAGGAGGTGGCAACCACCTTGGATTTGTTAGTACAGCATTTGAGAGCCAGAGGATGGGAAATAAATCCCGCAAAAATTCAAGGTCCTTCTACCTCAGTGAAGTTTCTAGGAGTCCAGTGATGTGGAGCATGTAGAGATATTCCTTCTAAGGTAAAAGATAAGTTGTTGCATCTGTATTCCCCCATGACTAAAAAGGAGGCACAGCACCTAGTGGGCTTATTTGGATTTTGGAGGCAACATACTCCTCACTTAGGTATCCTACTACGGCCCACTTACCAAGTGACTCAGAAAGCTGCTAATTTTGAGTGGGGCCCAGAACAGGAAAAACCCTTGCAACAGGTCTAGGCTGCTGTTCAGGCTGCTCTGCCCTTAGAACCATATGATCCAGCAGATCCCATGGTACTTGAAGTATCAGTAGTAGGTAAGGATGCTGTTTGGAGTCTCTGGCAAGCCCCCATAGATGAAGTGCAGCGGAGGCCTTTAGGATTTGGGAGCGAGGCTCTGCCATCTTCTGCAGATAACTACTCTCCCTTTGAGAAACAGCTCTTGACCTGCTACTGGGCAATGGTGGAAACTGAATGCTTGACTATGGGACACCAGGTCATCATGAGGCCTGAGTTGCCTATTGTGGCCTGTATATTATCTGATTCATCGAGTCATGAGGTTGAATGTGCTCAGCAACAGTCCATCATTTAATGGAAGTGGTACATTCCTGACAGAGCCAGGGCAGGCCCAGAGGGTACAAGGAAATTACATGAGGAAGTTGCCCAGATACCTGTGGCTCCTACACCTGCTGTGTTGCCCTCTGTCTCCCAGCATGCACCCACAGCATTGTGAGGTGTACCATATAATCAGCTTTCACAGGAAGAGAAGACTAGAGCCTGGTTTACAGATGGCTCTGCACACTATGCAGGCATCACCTGCAAGTGGACAGCTGCAGCATTGCAGCCCCTTTCTGGGACATCACTAAAGGACAGTGGTGAAGGGAAATCATCACAGTGGGCAGAGCTTCGGGCAGTGCACCTGGTAGTACATTTTGCCTAGAGAAAGAAATGGCCAGACGTGTGACTATATACTGACTCATGGGCCGTAACCAATGGTCTGGCTGGATGGTCAGGAAATTGGAAAGAGCATGATTGGAAAATTGGTAACAAGGATATTTGGGGAAGAGGTATGTGAATAGACCTCTCCATATGGGCAAAGGATGTAAATATATTTGTTTCCCATGTGAATGCTCACCAAAAGGTGACATCAGCAGAAGACAACTTTAATAACCAAGTGGATAAGATGACCCATTCTGTGGATAGTGGCCAACCTCCTTCCTCGGCCACTCCTGTTATTGCCCAGTGGGCCCATGAACAGAGTGGCCATGATGGCAGGGATAGAGGTTATGCATGGGCTCAGCAACATGGACTTCCACTCACCAAGGCTGATCTGGCTACAGTCACTGCTGAATACCCAATATGCCAGCTACAGAGGCCAATACCGAGTCCCGATATGGTACGATTCCCCGGAGTGATCAGCCTGTGACCTGGTAGCAGGTTGATTATATCAGACCACTTCCATCATGGAAGGGACTGCGCTTTGTCCTCACTGGCATAGACACATATTCTGGATATGGATTTGCCTTTGCTGTGCATAATGCTTCTGCCAAAACCACCATCTGTGGACTTACAGAGTGCCTTATCCACCACCACAGTTTTCCACACAGCATTGCTTCTGACCAAGGAGCACATTTTATAGCCAAAGAGGTGCAGCAGTGGGCTCATGCTCATGGAATTCACTGGTCTTACCACGTACTCCATCATCCAGAAGCAGCTGGATTGATAGAGCAATGGAATGGCCTTTTGAAGATGCAGTTACAACGCCAGCTAGGTGGCAATAATTTGCAGGGCTTGGGTAAGGTACTTCAATAGGCTGTATATGCTTTGAATCAGCGCCCTCTGTATGGTACCGTGTCTCCCATAGCCAGGATTCATGGGTCCAGGAATTAAGCGGTGGGAGTAGATATGGTACCGCTCACCATTAGCCCTAGTGATCCACTAGCAAAATGTTTGCTTCCTGTCCCCACAACATTATGCTCTGCTGGACTAGAAGTCCTAGGCCTGGAGTGGGAAGGCTTGTACCAGGAAGCACAGCAATGATACCATTGAACTGGAAGCTAAGATTTCCCCCTGGTCACTTTGGACTCCTTGTGCCTTTGAGGAAACAAGCTAAAAAAGGAATCACGATGTTGTCAGGGGTGATTGACCCAGACTGTCAAGGGGAAATTGGATTACCACTCCACAATGGAGGAAAGGAAGAATATACATGGAGTGCAGGAGATCCTTTGGAGTGCCCCTTAGTTTTGCCATGCCCTGTTATTAAGGTGAATGGGAAGCTACAACAACCTAATACAGGCACAATGACAAATAGTCCAAAGCCTTCAGGAATGAAGGTATGGATCACTCCACCAGGGAAAGAACCAAGACCTGCTGAGGTATTTGTTGAGGGCCAAGGGAATACAGAATGGGTAACAGAAGAGTGTAGTTCCAAATATCAGCTACTACCCTATGATCAGCTACAGAAAAGGGTATTATAATTGTACTATTTCACCCCTGTATGTAGTTGTAATTATAATATAATATGGATAGATTTAGTACCAGTTCTTAAGGATTAACCTATGCCTATGTCGAAGGTATGAGTGCATTTCTGTTTATACCCAGAATAGTATAGTTACAACAATGTTTGGTGCAATTATATGTATATCTCTGTACCTGGAGACTGATTTATTTATTTTTTTGTATATTTTTTTTTTTAATTTAACAATGTATATCATTTTTAACAAAAAGTGAAAGTATGTGGGGAATCCATACTTACATATATTGCATTACTAACTAGTTGGCCGGTGTCTTACTCTTCTCTTGTTGCTGGGACAAATACCCAACACCCAAAATGAAGGAAGGAAAGGTTTATTTAGCTCACAGTTACTGGAGATTTCAGTCCATACTCGGCTGGTTCCAAGGCAGAGAGGCACAATGCAGAGGCCAGCAGTTTATGGCAGTGGAACAGCAACAAAATGGTGCCAGAGGCAACCAACCAACCAGGGCAGCAGAGAGCAACAACCTGGAGACTGATTTAAAGAAATGAGTCTACTTGCCAAGTTGACAAGGGGTGGATTGATACATTGTGTCAACTTGGCTGGATGCCTGGTGGTTGATACATTTTATCAATTTGGCTGCATTGCCTGGCTGATCCGCATCCGCACTGTGAGCTATGAGGACCCTGCCCCAGAATAACTCAGTTTGGACTTTATCTCCTGGCTTCCAGCAGACTTGTCAGCCTCCGATTGGATCCTACAGCTTTCCATAACAGATTCTTCTGTCTTCTGCTGCAGACACAACGGCTGACCATTAGAGACCAGTAGAGACTGTTAGAGACCAGTAGAAACCGGTAAAGACCATAGAGACAGTTTATACTCACTGCAGTGAGTGTAGAAGCCTTGGGACTGAATCCTTCAGTCAGCAGTGTGCAGCCGCTCTCAGCACACTTCCCCACCTGACTCTGGTACTGGCACGTCTTGTGTTGTATTTGTTCCTTGTATTATATCTGTTCCTCTAGTAAAACCCTGACTAAAACAGTGCCATTCAAAGTTAGGTGAAAACTTTTGAGCATAGCCTCCTAGTAACGGTTCAAAAGAATATTCTGGTTTTCTTTAATTACCCATGAGTGGCTGTCTAAAGTCCATCTCAGGGCCTGCCAGATAGCTCAGCAGACTAATACGCCTGCTTAAGCAGTGCACAGGGGCCAGGATTTGATTCCAGGCAGCACAAGTCATGCCAGCCCCACCCCCTGGGCGGGCTTAGACAGTGACTGAGACTGGGCATGGTGATGTGTACCTGTGATTCCAGTGTTTGGGAGACTGAAAACAGGAAGGGTCACTATGAATACAATCTGTGTAGTGAGATACTGTACACCCTGTACTAAATTCATAAAAAAAATTTGAAAGTAAAAAATAAAGTCAATCTTAGTATCAGATCAGATCATAAAGGAACTGAGTAATAAGATAGCTTTTTAAAAGCTCCTAGTAGGAGCTGGGGAGATAGCTCATTGGTCCAAGCCCCTGCCTGACAAGCACAAGGTCCCAAATTCCATCCCCAGTACTGCATGCTGTGCCCGCTCCAGAACCCCGGGAATATCACACTGGCCGCTGAAAATGGGCATGGTGGTGTACATCTGTAATCCCAGTGCTGGGAAGGCTGAGACAGGAGGATCACTATGCGTCCAAACTGCGTAGCAAGACCCTGTATCAAATAAATAAATTTACAAGCTCCTAGTTTTCTCATAATGGCAAATTTATAAAATCTTATGGTAGAAATTCAGAATCCAGCAGTAGCCTGTGACTGTTGAGGCAGGGTGCACTCGAGCTGCTTGCGGCAAGCTAAGTCCAGTGAGTCCAGACCGCCTGTGTCCAGCTCTGGCTTCCACATAGCCAGCTAGGTCAGCCTGGCCACATCCAGGTAGGTCTGTGTTTCTCGACTTAAAATTCTCTCCATCTGTGGTTTTTATTTAGCTTACTTTAAGGACTCTGCACTTTAAGCCCTGAACACACTGGCCCATCCAGGAGCATGGCAGCTTCCCTCCCCAGATGTTCCTGTCTCACGCACAACTCCTTTTAAGTAAACCTGTTTAAAACAAATCTACCCAGCAGCAGGACTTGATGCTTGTAATCAGTGTAACCCATCATACAACAATTAGTGATCAGTTTTGTAAACTATGTTTAAACTCAAGTGAACACTGACCCTAGGCTGGTGATGTGGCACTGATTCCCATCAGCCCACCAGCATCACATTAAAGTCACCTTCTAAACTCCTACGGGTGAAGTGTTTTCCCCTTAGTACTGGGTTTTTCCTGTAACAAATTTACCTTTACTCATTTTCATTTTGGAATTATAAATTTTTCTTACAAGAACTTGGAAAAACTGTGTTTCCATATCAGACCTAGTACACACACACACACACACATACATACACACACGTGTGTGTGTGTATGTGTGTGTGTGTGTGTGTGTCTTTTTGAGATAAGGTCTCACTATGCAGCTCAGGCTGGCCTTGAGCTCACTTTTGTAGCCCAGGCTGGTCTCAAACTTGCGCCAGTCCTCCTGCCTCAGCCTCTCAAGTCCTGGGACGACAGGCGTGTGCCACCATGCCTAGCTGCTAGTGTACATTTTTAAAAATGCTCTTGGATTTGTGTTTGGTCCAGATCTACAAAATGTATCATTTATAGTCCCTTTATTGATTTATTTTTTATGAGAACATATTTATTGGGGGAAAGAAACTTTCTGGCCGAGAGAGGGACAGAAGGGAGGCCCAAGCAGGTCATCCCCAAGAGGAAAGGTTTTTATATTATTTGGCAGTACCAGGGATTGAACTCAGGACCTTGCACTTGCCAGGCAGATGCTTGAGCCACTGACCTATACCCCAGCCCACCATTTATTATTATTTTTCTTAATTTTTATTTATTTATTTGTTTATTTATTTAGTTTATGGCTGGCTCAGCCTGCCCTGGTTGTGGGGCTGGCGCAGCATGTGGTGCCAGGGATCGAACCACAGTCCCTGTAGTTGCCTGAGTTTTCCTAAGCCAGTGCTTTAGACCACTGAACCATCTCGCTGGCCTACCATTTATTATTCTTTACAGGGAAAACATTCCTAAAATTCATCTGGAACCAGAAGAGACCTAGAATAGCAAAGGCAACAGAGGAAGGGCAGGAGGCATCACAGTCCCTGACTTGAAATTGTACTCAAAAGCTACTGTGATAAAATCAGCACAGTACTGGAAAAAAAAAAAAAATCTAAGAATCAATGGAACAGATTGGAAGACACAGACAGAACTTCACTGAGCCATTTTATATTTAACAAAGGGGCCAAATCTATTCACGAAAGAAAGCCAGCTTCCTTAATAAACGGTGCTGGAAAAAATTGGTCTTCCACATACCGACTGCTAAAATTAGACCGAAGTCTATTACATGCAATAAACTACAGTCAAAATGCTACAAATGTTTAAATATTAAAATGAAAGCACTAAAAAATCTACTGGAGGAGAAAATAGGTAGAAATCTTGAAGACATGGGTATGCAGAGGGTTCATGGGCACAAACCAAACTGCATGGGAAATACTTCAAAAAATCAATACTGGGGTAGGCCAAACAGCTTAGCAGATCAAAGTGCCTGGGGCCAGATGTATGATCCTTGGGCCTGCCATGCTGGCACCACCCCAGGGGCGCACTCAGATGGCAATAGAGACTGGGTGTGGTGGTGCATGCCTGTAATCCTAGCTCTTGGGAGGCTATAAACAAGTGGATCACTACAAGTCCGATCTAGTAGTGAGATCCTGTAGACCCTTCCCTAAAATAAATAAATAAACAAACAAACAAATAAATAAATTCATTACCTGGAATCTCATCTTTTTGAAAATTTTCTGCATATCAAAAGAAATCACCAACGGTGAAAAAAGAAAACTCCCAAATCAGGAAAAAATTATAGCCAATCATCCCATAGACAAAGAACTTATATCTAGAACGTATAAAACATTTTAAAAAATGAGGCCCCCAAAATTCAAAGATCCAATAAAAAATGGGCAGCTGAGACGAACACACACTTTTCAGATGAAGAAATACAAATGGCAAATGTACAAAAAATGTTCAACAGTATTGGTCATCTGAGAAATGCAAATTAAAACAATATGGAGATCCCATCTCATCCTAGAAAGAATGCCTATCATCAAGAAATTAACCAATAGCAAATCTTGGAGGGACTCTGGGGAAAAATAAACCCTTTTCTACTGTTGTTGGGACTGTAGACTTCTGTAACTATTATAGAAACCAGTGTGGAGATATCTAAAAACACTTGATTGGAGGGCCCATTCTAGCCAGCTATTCCCTTCCTGGGTATTTTTCCAGAAGAACTAAAATCATCATACTATAGGGATATATGTTAATCCATGTTTATAGCAGCACAACTTGTCGTACTTAAATCTTGGAAACAATCCAAATTCCTAGCAACTGAGGAATGGATAAAAAAGATGTGGCATTTTTATACAATGGAGTATACTCAGCTATGAAAACAGATAAACTCAAGACTTGCCTGGGTAAAGGGATTCAACTAAAGACCATACTCATGAGTGAAATAAATCAGACGCTCATGTGTAAACATCACACTGTCTTGCTAGCCTAAGAATCTGAATCAGTAAATAGGACCTGAAAGGTCCAGTGGACACTGTGGAAAGGAAAGAGTCTGCTCAAGGTGAAAAACCAACTGAGATGAGAGAAAGAAGAAAAGAAGGAAGGGAAAAAGAAATGGCACATATATTGTCATGGTTTATGTCTAGTTGTCCCTCCAAAGCCTCATGCAATCATGGGGCAGGGACTTCTAGAGTTTGAGACTTCACTCATGATCTACTGGGACTACGTGTTTTAGTACTGATGTGACTATGGGTCTGAGTCCTTCTGGGATTATGGGTGTGGCCTAAGGCAGATAGGCTGAAGCAGAGAGCCTGAACGTAATATAAAGAGAGACAGAGAGACAGACGTTAACTGTTGCTCTCTGAGCCCTGGTTGGTCGGTTGCCTCTGTCGTGATTGTTGCTGTTCCACCGCCATGAACTGCATGCTCTCTGCCCTGCTCCACTCAGCCTTGGGCTAGCTGAATATGGACTGAAACCTCCAGCAACTGTGAGCTAAATAAACCTTTCCTTCCTTCATTTTGAGTGTCGGGTATTTGTCCCAGCAACGAGTAAAAGTAACTAAGACACATATGGACACGGGATCGCTTGGATAACTGTGCTGCTGTCTTCTGCTGGTCTACTGAAGAGAGCAGTTAATGCTTAATTTTTTTCTCTCTCCCTTTTAACTATTTATAGTTTTTTGAATAATCTTACAGGCTTATATCTGGTAACCTGAACAACTAATTTGAAGATAATATGCAATTTAACAACCATTGTAGAATTCCTATTATTTTGCTTTGTGAAATCCTGTACTGTGTCTGATGCTTTTATTGCTACTTTTGTATTCTTTAAAGATAAAAAAGTTTAGAAATAAATTCTATAAAGTCAACAATTTCACAAAAAAAATAACAATGAGACAAGCAAAAAAATATTGACAGCTGGTAAGGAGAAAACAAGACTGTTGCTACCATTTTTTCTACTTAATGAAAGTCTCCAGGGGCCGGAGAGATGGTTCAGTGGTCTAAAGTGCCTGCTTAGGAGGGCTCAGGCAACTGGGGACTGCGTTTGATCCCCGGCACCACATGCTGCGCCAGCCCCAGCACCAGGGCAGGCTGAGCCAGCCACAAAAAATGAATAAATAAAGAAACAAACAAACACAACAAGCAAACAAATAAATAAATAAAATTAAAAAAAAAAAAGTCTCCATAATTTATACATTGCAGTACTCAGTTAATGTAATATGTCTAATAGTTTAAACAAATTTAATTCCAAATAATGTATAGATTAAATAACATAAAAAGCTTTATATACTTCAAGGCTGCCTATTAGATTATAGAGAGAACTATTGTTGGGAGCGCAGGAAGCCAGAAAATTGATCAAGTGTGTGTAGGTGGGACTGGGCCTCCTTGCCTGAAGCCAACAGGCTGCCTCAGTGCTGAGAAAAACATCCTGTCTCCTTCAGGTCAGCTATTAGTTGCTAAGCAACCTTGTGTCACGTGGTGCAGACTTTGCAAAAGTACAAAGGAACGTTTTTGTGTGAGTGGAGTTAGTCTTGCTCAGGAGGCAGACTGATGACCACCTAGCCGAGCCATTCGTCTTCTTTTTGCAGTGAGTCCTATGGATGCCTACAATCAATAAAAACAATTGTATTTAACACTGATAAGTTACTCAGAAAAATTTATTCTTTATGCTGAAGTAACTAATACATAAACGTATCTCCCTTTGACATCTTGAGCATTTTAAGCACTTGATCTTATAATTAACATTTTATTTTAAAGTTCACTAGAGTTAAAAATATTGCTAGGTCTAATTTTCACTTCCACCTTTTTAAGCTGTGGACACTTTGTTCATCACAATTACCATGCTTTCTTCAATTGATTGTAACCGCTAGAGAAATAAAGGAAGCCGGAGTGTGCCCCGGAGCTTTTTATAATAATGTGGAGATAATTCTGACATTGAAAGAGTCAAGAATATTGACTTGCCTTGGGCTGGCCTGATGGCTCAGTGGACCAAAGTGCCTTCTCAGGCAAGCTCAGGGACCTTGGTTTGATCCCTGGCCGTGCCAGCTCTGCCCCCAGAGCAGCTAAGCTGGCCAGAGTCCAGGCGTACTGGCACACACTGGTAGCCCCAGTGCTGGGGAAGCTGAAAGCAGGAGGATCACCATGGGTCCGAGCTGCTTACTTCGTAGTGAGACACTGCAACAACCGTGTGTGTGTGTGTGTGTGTGTGTGTGTGTATGAAATAAACCAGGCCAGGTATTTACTTATATCCAAACAACTGTAACTGATAACACATACAAGAGACATAAGAATGGACAATTTAATGCACAAAACAGAAGAGAAAGTCCTGAAATACATGCATGTATGTATGGGAACACAACCGTGATGATGTCATCACAGCTGCAGAAGGGTGTATTAGTCTCTAAATCACACTGGAACAATTGATCATCCCTATGAAAAGCACAAAGACAGTTGGACCCATTGGGGTACTGGAGCTAGGTCAAACAAGCTATTGCTAAATATTCAAGAATTTCCAAATCATACTGTTACAGCTGGCCATTAGCCACAGCATGGTACGGAAATCCGCACAGGTAACACATCAGGGTTCCCTCCCTAGAGCCAGCCTATCAGCGCGTCATGGGTAGCGTTTCTATCTTGTACCACATACCAAAAATTCAGTTCTAAATGGATGAAGAGTCTAAACATGAGACCTGTATAACACAGAACAAAATATTTGATGGACAAAACCTATGAAATCATGGAACTGCAAAGTTCTCAACAAGCAGCAAAGTAGTGAAACCCTTTAGGGACAAATCTGCTAAACATGACTACATGACGATAATTTTTTAAAAACACACGGAGGAGTTGTTGAAGGATGCCATTATAAAAAAGAATGCAGTTTGCCTAGGCTAGGAGATAACTGCTGCACATGACTAAAGGATTCATAGTCACAAATACATGAAAGCCATCCACAAATCAATGAGGAATAGATGAGAAATCGAAACTGGAAAACTGGCAAAAGACTGAAATGCTCAATTAGGTTATCTGGACTTCACCCATAGGAGAATCAAGTATTTGGGAGCAAATGTGGATGTTAGGAATCACGAGATGATATCCTTTCCAAAAACATGTACCTCACAGAAAACCTTAGGGAACCAACATGGGAAAACGATCCGAGAAACGGAAGCAGCCCTCTGGGCAGAGGCTAGGTTGGCGAGACACAGAAGTCAGTTGTAAGAGCAGAAAATGGAAAGAAACAAGCTGCGCTGTTCACAGCACTCTGTCCTTTGTAACAGCGTGTCACATCCAGACCTCACGGTTCTATGAGGTTCATCTTCTCAATTCCAACACAACTAGCAGCACGCTGAGACACTACAGTCAACAGTCCTACAGTATTGGCACAATTCATGCTCAAAGTGGAGTTTAAGACGCCGCATGCAGGTGGCGCTACCGATCCAACTGAGGTGTGGGCCAAATTGACAGCTCCTTCGCACCTGACGATCCAGTCATTCCAGTGTTAAACCATCTTGGTTCCACGCTCAGGACTGTTGTCTCTGCACTGCTCTTCGACGATCATCTTCTATGCTAAAGTTTTCCTTGTGATTTCTAGACAATTATTTTAAACTCTGTCTCGAGCTTGGCTTTCAAACTTGCATTTCCAAGAGAAAATGGATTACATTCTGAAGGCTTCGAGCTCATCGGGTCTAAAGGAAATCCTTTATCATTTATCCAACCCCTCGCCTTCCTTTTTTGCCACCTCAGTTAAGGGTCACAGCTCATTGTTATAACAATGACTCCCTCAAGGTGGAATCGCTTGTTCTCCACACTTCTCTCATATTACCTTCAAATACCGTTATTTTATAGTAACAACTAAAAGAAAAAGAAGTAAAATAGAATAGTGACAACTAGAATTTTTACATGAACCTCTTCCCAGAGGCCCACATCTCAGCAACAAACTGCATTCAGGAAAGCCCGTGTTTGACACTTTGTAACAGTTTTCTTTAATGCAACATTCCGCGCCCTGTCACCTTCTCCGTAAATATACATGTGGGTACACGACTCACTTAGGGGTCGCGGCGACAGGCGCGGCAAAAAGGGAGGGAACAGCAGGAAAGCGGAAAGAGGAGGTGGGACCGGCAGACGCCAGCGCCAGAACGGGAGCCCTGCAAACGCCCCCCAGCACCACTGCAGGGCCGTGCCACTACTGTTCAAATTCAAGTGCAAGCTAAGTGAAAGTGGGTTTTATCACATTTTTAATTCTGAAAACTACGACTAGCCCAGTTGCGCAGGAAGCAACCTCAGACACCGGGTTTAGGCAATTAACTCAGCCAAGAAGACCCGAGCGCTGTCCCAGTGGCACATGCGCAGTCTGCGCGCAGGCTCCGGCCACGCCCACTGGCGTACCGGAAGTGATGCACAGGCCAGGGCCGAGCTGGCCTCTGCCCCGGAAGTGTCTCGCAGGTAGTAAATAATTTCTGGAAGGCGAGCGAGAATCCGTCTCCATTTTGTCAGCGCCCTCCCTGCGGAGCCTGTCGCGATGGGGAGCGTGCTGGGGCTGTGCTCCGTGGCGAACTGGGTAAGGCGGCCTCGTTTCGTCGCGGGGGCCAGCGGGGGCCGGAGGATGCGACCTGAGGGGCTGGCGCGGCCCGGGAAGCGAGGCGCCCCGCCCTGCCGGGAATGTCGGTCCCGCGTTCTAGCCGTCGCCCCGGCGCACCTCAGCCCCGTCGGGCCTGGAGGCTTGTGGAGGCGCGGGTGACCCGGCCCGCCCGCCCCCGCGGCCCCTCTGGTCGTTTCCTTTGTGTCCGCCCAGCGTCCTGCAGAGCTTCCGGCCTTTCGCCGCAGGGCCGCCCCTATTTCTGTCCCCGCGGACTGCGGCAACGGAGGCCTGGCCGCTTTGTTCCGCCCGCGCCACGCGCAGGGGTGCAGCCGCGCCCAGCTCTGCGGCCGCGCCCAGCTCTGCGGGGTCTTGGGCCCTGGGACTTTCGGGGTGCCTGTTGTGTCTGCAGGCGGGGTTAGTGCGGATGCGTGGTACTGAGGGTCTTTTTGACAGAGCGCATGGGAGTGCTCTGAGATTTCCTTTCAACTAGAGCTGTTGGGTAGAAGCATTTTGGTTCTGTGTTCTTTTTTTCTTTTGGGTGTAAGGCACTTAGAGAATAGCAGACTTGTGGGCATATTACAGCCCAAGTTAGAAACCAGCAGCAGCCTGTCGTGTAGCTAGCTTTCTAAATTCAGCTAAAAACCTTGGCTTTCTGGCCCGGCTGTCGTCCTTCCCATGACAGGTCAAACTCTCAGTGTTTCCTTCGATTAAGAAAATGTGCGTTAACTCCAGCATGCACCAAGGCCGTCATGTTCGGGGGGAGAATGGCCCAGTCTCAAGGACACATTTAACTCTGTGCCCCTGGCGCACTCCTTCCCCGCCTTCCCCTCCTTCCCGGAATCTTCCCACACAATTTTGCTTGACAGTGCATGACATAATTCTTGTATTCCATGTAAGCAATCATGTAATAACTTGCTAGCAGCTTTTTACTTCTCGTTTGCAAGCCGTGTTTAAATTAAACTGAAATCCGACTCGATGGGTGATTTGAAACCCTGGCTTCCTTAGGCCTGCTGGTGTTGGCAGTGAAAGCGTAAGCTTCTGTTCATGGGAAGAGCCTTCCTTTGGCTCGTCTGCAACATACGGGCCACAGATAGCCTCAGTTTACAGCAACAGCTGCTTCCCCCAAAGAACCTCCAAAGAACCATGGCAGTGCAGTTGCTGTGAAGACATCTGGAGCTTATGGCGAGTTATCTGGATAATTATTATTGGATAGATAGTAACTACTTATCGGATAAACTGTTTTTCTCAAACCTGTGATTTGTAAATGTCACCTTCCCACAGTTGTATTTTTTGACCTAATGCATTTATTACATATACATTAATCAACACGCTGATAGTCTTACACACTCCACCTCTTTTCAGAAGGGTTTTGGTGTGGTGTGTGAGAGTGGTTCCTCAGCCAGTCTGCTCTCTTGATTGGGTTGTGTTTCCTGGAGTTGAGCATGGAAGCTTATTTTTATCTCAAGAAGATGCTAAGATATTCTAATTGAATCTGTTGACTTTTGTATACAAAGGAAGCATAGTGCAATATAAAGTATTGGAAATTAATACGTGATTATCAGGCTGTTTTCCTTGGTTTTTGGTAGGATGTTTTATAACTTTATAATGTCAAAATTTGCCTAGTTATTAAATGGGTGTGGTGTAGTTCTTTGTAGCTAGTAGAAGACTGAGACTGTCTTCTGAGCTCTGAACATACAGTCTTAGGTGTTCCAGCTCTCCTTGTCAGCTGGCCTCTTTGAACCTTTCCTAACTTCCCCTTCCCTCAAGCCAGTTCCAGAGGTCCTTGAGCCGCACAGATAGGGCACGTGGTAGCAACAACCGCACTTGTGGTACCAAATTCTGTCTTGGTTTATGTTTCTTGGTGCCGAGACAAAATACTTGATGCCCAAAGTTAAAGGTGTTTGGCTCACAGTTGTGTAGGTTTCAGGCCATGGCCAGCTGACTCCAGGACAGGTGTCAAGGCAGACAAGAGTCACAGAGGAGAAAGTCGGTAGCAGCCAGAAGGCAGCAAGGCAAGGCCAGGACCTTGACAGTCTTTCTGCCCTGTTATATTTTACGTGGGCAACTGAGGTGAGGGCAGTGTCAAGCCAACTTGGAGAATGATTGAATAATCATGTACTCTTAATCCCAGCATCACGCATTCCAGATCTAGCCACCTATGGAAAAGCTCCACCTGTGACAAGCTATCACACCATGGTTTCCAGCTCATTTTTAAACTTCATGTCATCACTTCATTGACCACATTGTGTCATCTAGTAGATTTTTCAAGAAGGAATTTTGAGTGCTTGAAGTTTTGTGTTTAAAAATGACTGGTAAGAGTTTGAGGCCGGACATCCTCTCAACATACATGTGCAGGTCCCCCCCCACCAACAATATTTTAGGGTTTTTTTTTTTTTAATCTTTGACATAAATGATGTATTTGGGTTTAAATGTTTTACTATTTTTCCTTTCTGAAAAATAGTGAGTTTTTTAATCTGTGTGTTTTTTTATTTATGTATTTCTTTGTGGATGTTTTCTTTGGGAAGAACTTTAAGGGTACCTCTTATAGTGCATGCTATAGTATGTTTCTTTCTTTTCCAAGTTAGTTTCTCTGTGTTCAGTTTTTTTCTTTTTGTTTGTTTTGGAGATTCAGGTCTTGCTATGTAGTTTAGACTGGCCCTGCACTCATGGCAATCCTCCTGCCTCAGCATCCTTAGTGCTGGGAGAACTTTATGCATGTGCCATCATGCGTGACTACTTTTATTATTTTTTAGAGAAGATCAAACTCTTAGCTGTGAGCCCCTGAACAAATGAAAAGTTAAACTCTTTAAAAATTTAATGACACAAGAAAAACATTACCATTCTAAAAGGTATAGACAAGAGAATACGAAGCTTTGGGAGCAAAGCAAGTCCAAAATATAGCAGGGAAAAAGGCCGGCCAGATAGCTCAGCAGACAAAAGCACCCGCTTAGGCAGAGGGCAGTGGCCATGCCGTGCCAGCCCTGGCCCTGGAGTGCACTGAAAAGGGATTGAGACTGGGCAGGGTTGTGCGCACCTGTAATCTCAGTGCTTGGGAAGCTGAAAACAGGAGGACCACTAGGAATCTGATCTATGTAGTGAGACCCTGAACACCCCGTAGACCCTGTACCAAATACATAAAGAAGAAAAAATACCACACGGCAAATATTAAGTCCTGTATTTCCATGTGAAACATCCAGAACAATCTGT
>PVKN010005247.1:0-31266 GCA_004027915.1 Capromys pilorides | reverse complement strand
TACAAGTCTTGCTTTAACTTGGCCTTAACCATCCAGAAGAAAAGTTTAACCATGAGACATAAAAAGTAAAGCCATATTTGTATGCTGAGCTGTAAAAGGCTCAAGTCAACAGCTTTCGACATTGCCAGTTCTGCTGATACTATTATGGAATGTTGGACTATACATATGACTACTTTCTCTTAGTTTAATGAGAAGAAATATTTGTACAAATAGCGTTTAGAAAAGTTATCATGTCTGCATCTTGTACTCTGAACAACTACTATGGAGACAACAATATGCATTGTATTAATTTTTATGGCTGTCCTAACATGTTTTGAAACTGTCTCATTGATATTTCTTATTAAAAGTAATAAAATTAAAAAAATAATTCTTTGGGTGTTTTGGATAGCAACTCTTCATCAGGTAAATATTTTTCAGATAATTTCTCCAAACTTGGGATTTGTCTTTTTGTTTAACAATATCCTTCGTGGTGCCAATTTTTTAATTTTAATAAAGTTAAATTTATTTTAAACAAATTGTGGGGGTGGGCAGGACTACAGGTCAGCAGCATAGTGCCTTCCTGGCAAGTACAAGGTCCTAAGTTCAATTTTCAGTGCAAGAAAAAAAGAAAAAATTAAGATGAAGAGTTGCATTGTTGCTCAGGCTGGCCTCAAACTCCTGAGCTCAAGGGATCCCCCTGATTCAGAGTAATTTGTTCTTTCATGGATTATGCTTTTGGTTTTACATCTATTCTCAGGTTTTGCCTGTCCTACCCTCCCTTCCACCCCCCTACCCTGCCTTTATGACCATATTAGTGTTGGCTAAAAGAAGAGAGCAGGAATTACCTCTCCTGTTGACTTTGTCCATATAGCAAAAAACTTCAATTCCTGAGATCATGCTTCAGCCACTCATTACTATAATAATAGAACAAAATCATGGAATTCAAGGACTTATTCTTTATTTAGTTCTTTTGTGTGTGTCATTCAGGCTGACCTTGAACTCTCCATATAGCCCCAGCTGGCCTCAAACTGAGTGCTGGAATTACAGGCATGTGCCACCATGCTTTACTCAAAGGATTATAACAATAAACACTTATTTCTCCTTCACATCTCCACAGGTCACCTGGAGCTCAGCTGGATTTAGTGCCAATCTGCTAGCTGGGTCTAGATCTTTCCCGCCTGTTACTCATCTTCCCTGGGTTATGTTCTTTCAAGGCAAAGGCTGGAGGCGAGGCCAATTCCATAGGTGCATAGCAAGCCTCTGTGTGTGTTACATCTGGTAACATACCACTGGACAAAGTTGAATAGTAATCCAATATCCCCCAGATCATAAGGGCAGGTTCTCAGAACAAGACTGGAGGCTTTGCTTTCAGATACTTGAAACACATTCCAAACCAAACAATGAAAGAAAAATTAAGTTACCAATGATAAGTTGTGGTATTAAAAGATATGTATGTACATAGCTATCCAAAGCAGGTCATAAAAATTCTCACCTTCTGCCTTTCTGTATGGAGCAGGCCATGAAGAAACTCGGGATTTACATCTTGTCTGATAATAGGTGATGAGATCCTTCTTATACCAGAGGGGTCTCTAAAAACAAAACTACATATGCAGGTCTTGTTGGATTTTACCATCCAGTCTATTGGCAATCACACCTATGTGAGAGACACAGCTCCATAAAAACCCAAGAAGGCAGAATCAGCACTGCCAAGGCAGTTGAGCACATAGAGGTCTCCAGAGGGTGGCAGGTCCAGAGAAAGCACACCACTAGTTTAAATTTCCACTGTTATTATTCCCAGTATCCCCTGTGCGACTAAGGGGTACAGAATAAATTTAGTAAATATTGAGTTTCATGTGACCCTAAGGAGTTAATATTACTCGCTGTGACAAAATATCCAGGGAAATCTATTTAAAAAGAGGGAAGATTTATTTTGGCTCACAGCTTCAGAGGTTTCTGGTCATGGTTCCTGGGCCCTCTTGCTTCAGTCCATGGGAGGCAGAGCATCATGGTGGACGTACATGGAAGAGGAAACTGTTCACCTCATGGTGGCCAGGAAGCAGAGAGGAAGGAAGGGGTCAGGGTGCCAAAGTCCCTTTCAAGTCCTTAATGACTTACTTCCTGCAGCTAGGCCCCCTTACTATCACTACCACCTCCCAATAGACCATTAAATCTGTGAACCCATACATGAATGAATCCATTCTTGAGATTGGCATCCTCATGACCTCAAAGCCCTGCCTGTAAACACCGGTCCATTAGCTGTCAACATATGAGTATTCTGGAACATTTTGGCACTGAGCCTGAATAAGCATTCTAACATACCCCTGAGGATACCATAATTTAGAAAAGTGTCATTGTGCCCCATCCATTGTCCATTTCTTACCTTCTCGTTACAGCAAAAGTTGACTGCCAGAAACTTCCAGCTGAGGCAACACTGCCTTCTTGTGTCTTCAGCTTCCTAACAGGTCTCCCTCCCTACTACTGACAGCTTCCCCATCAGATACCTCTCGGCAGCCACAACCCCAGATTCTGAGGATTCCCAAAATAGAAGCTTAACCATGCTGACTCTTAGCCATGGGAAATGCGTGTGCTGCAGAGGGAGACCCAGACCCACCAGTTATTGTGATGGCATGATCTGGCAGGAGAATCAGGGCCCCAGATCATGAAAAATCATTCTGGCACCCTAGGAGGAGCAGATCCTGGGAGGCAAAATCCGTAGAGTGTATAACAGTATGGCAGACACAACAATGGACCTCAAAGACATTCATGTCCTAACCCCTAGAAACTCTACAAATGTTATCCTATGTAGCAAAAAGGACTTTGCAAATGTGATGAAAGATTCTGAGGTGGAAAAATTATTCTAGATTAGCTTGGGGAGCCCAATAAAATTACAGGAGCCCTCACAAGTGAAGGAAAAAGCAGGAAACTCTGAATCACCAATCTGATGAGAGAAGTAGCTTTGGGGTGATAAGCAGAGGGGACTATGAGCCCAGAAGTGTGGGTGGCCTCTAGAAACTGGGGAAGACAAGTTCAGCTCCCAGAAAGAATGTGTCCCTACAAGTCATGGCAGACTTTGACTTCCGGAACTTTAAAAGAGTAAATTGGTGTGGTTTAAAACCACTGCATTCGTGGTCATTTGTTATAGTAGCACTAGGAAACTAGTATGGCCAGCATCTATTTAAGGATAGTTAGAAAACTTTGAGCACTGAATCTTGCTTTTCTTAATCTCTTGGCCTCTGGGAAGGTCCCTTTTCTGATACTAATAGCAAGAAGGCAAATAGATACTTGGGAACTGGATAGATGGAAAAGCTGAATTTTTGGTAAAGCCTTTGGCATTCTTATATTTTATTTAAATATCTGTTACTTTATTTTAAAAATTCCCCAATTAAACCACAACTGTAACTGGAAATCAGCCCTTCCAGGAAACAGAAATATCAACAAAGGGTCTCTTGCGAATGGTGGATTACGAAATGTTAGAGTCCAAAAGAATTGTGCAGTTGAACCTATCCACTTTGCAGATGAAGACACTGACTGCCAGTGGTGTCTGGGGATGTGAAGGGTGAATGGGCCACAGGGATGAATGAGCCATCTCACAGGCACCACCTAGGCTCCTGGCCCTGCCCAGGTCCTGCCCATCAAGGCTGCTGTTGGTACTGGCTCTCAGTGGCTGTGTAGAAGTCGTCCAGCACACTCTGGATATACTCAAAGGTGGGCCGCTCCTCTGGGCGGTTCTTCCAGCAACGTGCCATGATGTTGTAGAGCTCCTCTGGGCAGTGGTCTGGTCGAGGCATCCGGTACCCATGCTCCAGTGCCCGGATCACCTCTGGATTGGACATTCCTGGGAAGGAGCCCCATGGAATTAACAAGGGAGGATTGGGCAATGGGAACTCAGAGGTGGAAGACACTGTGGCCTCACCAGTTACCACCACTCCCCATGTTACCCTGTGAGTTGAGCCCCTCTCAGTGTGAAAGCCAGACACCCCCTTTGTAGCTTCCCTTGTAGTGGAGCCTGGCCTGGGACTCAGGTTTGGCCAAGAGAAGCTTCAGTGGTCCTCTGGGAGAGTCCTAGGGAGGAGTTTCCCCCAGGACTAGAGGCGAGACTTTGAAGTACACCCTTCTTTCCTTCCTTCCTTCCTTCCTTCCTTCCTTCCTTCCTTCCTTCCTTCCTTCCTTCCTTCTGGCATTGTGAGATGATGAAATACTTGGGGTACTCACCTTGCACATGGGGAAGATAATCACAGATAAACTAACCCAGAGTCCTGATAGCTGTTCTGCTGTTGAATGAACCAGCCACAAGTGCCAGAATTATTCCAATAGAAATTTGCCTATCGTTTGGCTTATTTTGTTATTTTTGTTACTTGCAGTCTGATGCATTTGAATAGATTCAGGGCTCTATGGTCCGTTGCCTGGTTTTTACTAGCGTACTCACAAGACAAAATAGGTAGCCAGACCCAAGATCACCCTACAAATGGGGCTATTTTGTCATTAATTTTAAGTTTATATTAGTTATCCAGAAGGATAATTATTTAGTGCCTATCATTCCCAATCTATCCACCTTGAACTCCCTCATGTATTCAAGTGCTTTCTTAAACATCTGTCTTTTTTAAAAATTTATTTATTTATTTATATTATGGCCGTCTCGACCTGCCCTGGGGGTGGGGCTGGTGCAGCATGTGGTGTTGGGGATTGAACTGTTGTCCCTGCCATTGCCTACTCTTGCCTAAGCAGGTGCTTCAGACTGCTGAGCTATCTTGCTGGCCCAAACATCTTTCTTTGAATGTCCAGATATTACCTCAGATTTAACAGAGCTAAAATAGTTGTTGGCTTTACACTGCTCTATCAAAGCCAGGATAATCCTCTTTGATTTCTCTCTCCCTCACCTTCTCCATCAGCTAGTCACATTTCTCCTCCTCCTTCTCCTTCTCTTTCTCCTTCTTCTTCTCCTTCTCCTTCTTTCTTCTTCCTCTTCCTCCTCCTTCTCTTCTCCTCCCCATCCTCCTCTTCCTCCTCCTCGTCCTCCTCATCCTCCTCGTCTCCTCCTCTTCCTTCTTCTTCTCCTTCTCCTTCTCCTTCTCCTTCTCCTTCTCCTTCTTCTTCTTTGAAAGGCAGTACCAGTTTATCAAGTGATCTCTGTGGCCTGCCACCTACTGTCTAGGTCATCATCATCTCTGTCTGCACCATTTCTGTGGCTGCCTCACAGGTAGCCATCCTGCTCCCCTCCTCACATCCCACTGAACCCAAGCACCCCTTAAAGGCTGAAATCACATGCTGACTCTTCCTGTCATCTACCCAAGTCCCTCCCAAGGTTCCCATGCACTTTGGCTAACACCCCCACTTCGCACCATGAGCAGGGGCCCTGCCTGTTGAGTCCCTGCAGTCTTTGCTCACCTATCATCTGCTCTTGTTTCTTGTCTCCAGCTACCTTGCTTTCTTGCTGTTCTTCAGACACACCTGAGGTCCCATGAACAAGCAATGCCTTCTGTCTGTGTCCTCTCTGCAGATCTGTTTTTCAGTTCATACAGGACCTGCTCTGGTATGTGTGTCCTGCCCACAGGAGGCCATGCTACTCCACCTCCCTCTCCCCTACTAAATTTTCTTCTTAGCAGTGATCTCTGCTTAGTGTGTGCTTCTCCAGGTCTCCTTATGAGCAGGGGGACCACTTCTCTCACTGTATCCTCTGTACCCAATGCACAGTAAGAATTCCATAAATACTGTTGAATGAACCCAGTGAGTTCTAATCCTCACAAACACCTTTGGAAGATAGATAGTTGTGTATATATTTTTGTTTATAGGTAAAAACACTGGGGTAGAAGGAGTAAAGTGAATTTCTCAAAGCTTGTTAGCTGCAGGAGAGAAAGGGGGTGAGCAATGAGCCTGATTAGGAGATCACACACTTACCTTTCCTGTCTGAATGTCCCCCCAAAGCCTCGTGCAGTTAGTTGTGTAGGGCAGGCTTCCTGGAAGTGACTGAATGTAGTGTTTGTGATTGGCTCATTGACTACTGCTGGGATTGGGGGTGTGTGAGTGCTACGGTACAAGGGAGGAAAACAGTCTTGCTTTCTGGCTCCTTTTGCTCTTGTTGCTTTTGCTGTCTTCTGCTGCCATCAACTATGGCCCTTACGTTGTGCCAGCTGCCTTGGAGCCAGCAGATTATAGAGTGACACCTCCATAGGCTGTGAGCTAAATAAATAAACCTCCCCCATTTTAATTCGGGTGTCAAGTATTTTGTTCCAGCAATGAGAAAAAAATAACTAAAACACACTCCATCCATGTGTAAGATGCTGCTGGCCTGCTTGTGGGTGGAAGCTGTGGGTTAGAAATGGGCAGACATGGAATGCTTTGGAGTTGAATGGCCAGAACTTTGTGCCTGCTTGGATATTTTAAGGGGTTAGAGAGAAAGAAGGATCAAGGAAGCTCCCAGAGTGCTGGGTTAAGAAAGTGGGTGGATGGTGGCACCTTTAACTGAAATGGGAAAGTATAAGGAGGGGCAGGAGGAGGGGCAAGAATTCAGTTTGATGAACACATTGACAAGATGGACCATTACCAGGCTGGGTTTGAGAAGCAGCCCCAAGGTGAAGGCCCTTTCCCTACCTGGGTAAGGAATGCGGCCATAGGTGACAATCTCCATCAGCAGAATGCCAAAGGACCAGACATCAGATTTGATGGTGAAGGAGCCGAAGTTGATGGCTTCAGGAGCTGTCCACTTGATAGGGAACTTGGCCCCTGCAGGGGTGGACAGGGCAAAGTGAAGGGGCAAGCTCTCTGCTAGGGTGAAGGATCAGGGCAGAACCATGATTTCTCTGCAGTGTGGCCTCGCAGTGGAAGCAAGGGGCATGTGTGCTGTAGGCAGATGCTAAAGCAGGGAGGGATATAAGGGGTATGGTATAGGAGCTCACTTGGGGGGCCACCTCACTGATTCAATCGATAACCCATGAACTACAGCTGAAAGAGTGGAGTCCTATAGGTCACAGACTCTTTAGGAACAGAAAGACTTCAGGGGTATCAGCTAGTGCTTCAGTTACTCTATCTTGGCAGTGGGGGAAGGGAAGACGTTGGTTCCAGCCTCTGAGGTTTCCACTAGTCACTGGGTGTCTCTTCCCTTTCTTCTACAGAATCTATGATAGGTTTAGCTACCCTTTGATTAGTATTTATCCTAATGATATTCTTTTTTCTGTTTTATTCTCCGCCCCCTCCCCCAATGATATTATGATTGGTGAACCTGGTCTACAGGGTATACAGAAGCTCTTCAACTTATGATGGAATTATATCCTGATAAACACTTTGCGAGTAGAAAATACCATAAATCACAATACACTATAGTGTTGTATGCAAGTAATACCAACTATTTGGGAAGCTAAGGCAGGTGGACCATAAGTTTGAGGCCAGACTGTGCAACTTAGTGCCTGTCTCAAAACAAAGGGCTGGGAAGGGCCAGCCAAATAGCTCAGTGGATTAAAGTGCCTGCAAGCAGGTGCAGGGGCCAGGGTGGAGGGGTGGGGGGTGGATTCCCAGACCTGCCAGGTTGGCCCTGCCCCTGGGGTGCACTGAGATGACTATTGAGACTGGGCATGGTGGCCCGAGACTATAATCCCAGCTCTTGAAAGGCTGCAAACAGGTGGATCACTGAGTCTGATCTAGTAGTGAGACCCTGAAACACCCAGTAGACCCTTCCCTAAAATATGACAACAACAAAAATAAGGTAAATGCCGAAATAAAGGGCTGGGGATGTAGCTCAGTGCTTGCCTCGCATGTGTGAGGGCCCGAGTTCAATCTGCAATACTGAGAAAAAGAAGTGGGGAGGGCTTGTGTTCATCTCACCTCCCAAACATTCTTGCTTAGCAACACAATGTGTTGTCAGGTATTGTGGTTGTGTAGCTAACTGGGTGTTGTGGCATACTGCTGCCACCCAGCAAGAGAGTAACATACTTCATGTCACTAGCTGGAGATGAGATCAAAATTCAAAATTTGAAGTATAAGTTCTACTCAGTGTGATTGCTTTCATAAAGTTGAAAAAAAACCCTAAGTTGAACCATTGTAAATTGGGGAATTTCATTTGTATGTTCTTTGGAATTTGGCAAGAGCTGCTTTAAGACTGGTATAGTATTAGAAATGTTCTGTGTGTATTGCTTCATCTTCCCTTCCTTCCTTTGGATCTGTAGCATTTTCTTTATTTCCTTAATCTTTCTCCTATGAAATTGTATATTCTACTTAAAAAAAATACCTACCCTCAATTTAAACATATTTTGGGTGCTGTTGGGGGTTTTAAACCCAGGACTGTTAGGTCCAAACTATGCAATCAACAAGGCCAGGCATTCTACCATGGCTTACTGGGGGCATCAAGCAGGCTGGCTGTCTAACTGACCAAGACAGCAGGGAACAAAGAGGGGCAGGAGACTTTATAGGATCTTTCAGGGAGGGTAACCACGGTCTGGAACAGCCAGGTAACAGCCAGATCACGGGTTTGGGGGGGGGCAGGTCTGGAACAACTGAGGGAGAGCTATTCTTGGCAGGGCTAGCTGGTCTGTCGGGGACCTTCCATGTTAACAAAGGAGAGTTTCCATGGTTGCCTGTACAAGTCAAAGTCAGGCGGTCCTGTTCTGTGGTTTTGGGTTTGGCTCTGCGTGGGGCCAAGGGGGAGAGAGTTTGGGGGCAGGGTACCTGGGAAACCAAGAAGGGGAGTATTTGGCTCAAGGTGCCTGGGAAGCTTTGAATCCTGACCTATCAAGGACCTTTGCACTAAACTATGCCACCAAACCATGTTCATGTTTTTATTATTTTTTATTTTGTGACAGGGTCTCACTAAGTCATTAAGTTGCCCAGGCTGGGCTTGAAACTTTGACCCTTCTGCCTCAGCCTCCCAAAGTTCTATGATTATAGGCCTGCACTACCATGGATGGCCCAGTTTAAAAAATTTTTGTTGAGTTATAACTAACATGAAATAGAGTATACAAATCTGTAATGCACAGCTTAAAGCATCTTTGTGTGTGTACACTCTAGTAATTGCATCAGCTCTGAACATTGCCACCATTTCAGAAGCATCCCTCCCAGTACTCCAGGTAGCTACTGTTCTGACCTCTGATGCTACAGATGATTTTCTGTCTTTTTTCTTTAACAGCTTTCTTTCTTTCTTTCTTTCTTTCTTTCTTTCTTTCTTTCTTTCTTTCTTTCGGCCCTTGCCCTGGGGGGTAGGGCTGGCGCAGCGTGTGGTTCCAGGGATGGAACCATGTCCCTGCCATTGCTTAAGCAAGTGCTTTAGACCACTGAGCCATCTCGCTGGCCCCTCTTTAACAGCTTTATTCAAAGTGTAGTTCACAGACTACAAAATCTGCACATTTAAAGGGTAAATTTTAGAATATTTCAGTCCTCACACCCCCCCCCAAAAAAAACAAAGTAAAAAATCCTCATTTCTCTATAACTCCCTGGTGCCCCAGAAACCACTACTCCACTCCCCATCTCTGTGGCTCTGCATATCTCGCACTGTTTCCATGTGCTTTGTGTTCAGTTTTCTCTTAACATGTTTCCGAGCTGCATCTGTGCTGCGGTGTGCATCAGGACTCAACTCCACTTTATGGCCAAACAGTGCTCCACTGTGTGGATGATATTCTACATTTTGTTTATCTGTTCATCAATTAATAGATTAATTAGGGCTGTGTCCATTTTTTGGCTATTTAATGAATAATGCTACCATGTGCTTTCATATAGAAGTTTGTCTGCTTTAGAATTTCATATGCATAGAACTATTCAGCATCTCCTCTTTTTTTTCTGACACCTTTCATGTTGGCACTGCATCTGTGAGAGCTACCCATTGGCTCGCATGCACCATTGCTGCATTCTGCATTGCTGCATGGTATTACCTGATGTGACTGAGCCACAATTTATGTTCATCCAGCTGTTTATGAACATTTGAACTCTTCCAAATCTTCATCTATAGCCCATAAAGTTGCTCTTACCCTTAACTTCAGTGCGTGCTTGCCAAACTCTCATATTGATCGGTACCTTTCAGTCTGGCCTGAAATTTCCCTCTCAAAGTGACTGGGTGAGATTCAAGTCTAGGCCACTCCCAGGATATCACTTAGCTTACTAATGCAGAGGAGATACTGGGGAGAGTTTTGCATGAATCCAGTCTCAGCACTCATAACTCACCCAAGTGGACATGCTGGCCTGCTGGACAGCCAGGCCTTCCTACCTTCTCGAGCTGTGTACGTATTGTCCTCAATGACCCGGGCCAGGCCAAAGTCAGCAATCTTACACACCAGCGAGGAGGAGACCAAGATGTTGGCAGCTCGGAGGTCTCGGTGAATGTAGTTCCTCTGCTCGATGAAGGCCATGCCTTCTGCAACCTGTACCCAAAACAGAGAACCCATCACCTTCAGACCTGCCTGTCCTGAGAGAGTCCCACTCAAGAGCAGAGAAGAAGTAACCCAATGGAAAAGAACTAGAAAATGTCTGCACAGCTCCTTTTTGTCATCAGAGCCCCAGAGTCAGACTGGCATTTCTGTCTACCTATCCAGGCTGAGGGAATCTTCCAGATCTGGCTCAGTTGGAGAGGGGGGGATTTCTCCATAATTCCAAAACTTCCAGAGAGCACTCTGAAGTGTTCTCAAGGAAAGAGCAATGGGATTATCTCTTCAGGACATGGACACACACACACACACACACAGAGGCACGCACATATGCACACACGTACACACACACATCAGCATGTATCAGAATATTATGAACGTTCATCCTCAGCCCCTTTTGGAGGACAACTTAGGTTCATGTTATATTCTATCTTTTACATATTCTTCATTTTACCCAAGCCTGGGTAAAATTTTTTTTCATTTATTCACTGATCAAAAAAATCTATGGTGGGGCCAACTAGATAGCTCAGCGGTCTAAAGCACCTGCTTAGGCAGGCTTAGGAAACCGCAGAGACTGCAGTTTTGTCCCTGGAACTACATGCTGCGTAAGGCCCACCCTCAGAGCAGGCTGAGTTGGCCATTAAAAAAAAAAAAAAGAATCTATGGCGTTAAAAAAAAAAAATCTATGGCATGTCCTATGGGTGCCAGACAGGTGCCTTGAGTAGCAAGTGATGCAGGCAAAGCCAGTGCAGGGGGCGATAAGTACCATAAAGAACAGATAAGAGTGAGTAAGAGAACAGGAAGTATAGAAAAGGAATCATTCTGGTCTCTGCTTTGCAGAATTAGAGGTACTATTTCCAATTACATACCAGGAAAACTCTGTAAGCCTCACACCTTGGCTCTAGAATTCTGATCGAGTTTCTCACTCTGCCTCTAAAGTTTCTAGAATGCCAGAGCTCTGAAGGATGGGATCTGGGTACAGATCTTCTGAGAAGATTATTTGGGCAGACTGAGGCAGAAGGATCTGGCTGGCCAAATCAAGGCACCGCCAGCAGGCAGTGGTCAGTGGAGGGTGCTTTTGCAGGGAATGAACAGCAGGGGGCGCCTGATGCAGCAAGAACCGGTCTACACTTTAGAAAAACTTGAAGTGACTTTGGAACAGTTGGTCTGTGTGAAGTAGGGTAAAGCAGGTTCTCTGCAGAGTGTGGGAAGTTATAAAGCATCCCTAGACCAGTGACTATCAAAGTTATTAGGGTGTTATTAGATAACGCTGCTTGCTTATTATTATACTTAAAACACATTTACTTAAAAGCATTTATTGTGTGCTTTGTGGCAGGTACCTTTGCTAACAGCCCTTTTTCCATAGATGAAAAAACTAAAACCGAGAGAAACAAGTTCCTGTCCCATAGAAACACAGCTTGCAAGCTGTAACTTCATAGTCTTCTCAGTACCAACATTTATCTATTACTTTACTATTTTTTGTTTTCCTCTTCTCTCTAGTACAGGGATTGAACCCAGGGGCACTCTGCTATTGAACCATATCCACAGCCTTTTTACTTTTATTTTGAGGCAAGTTGCCCAGGCCAGGCTTGAGCTTGTGATCCTCCTACTTTGGGCTCCTAAGAAGCCAGGTGTTTGGGCCTGTACCACTGTCCCCGGCTTACCTCGTATTTTTACAGGGCCAGCACTGATGCTTGGCAGTCACCCTTTTTTTAAGTGAGGCCTACCAACCCCACTCAGGGTGCAGTACAGGATAATGAGTAACTGGTCTGGAGCTGCAACAGCTCAGCTTGAGCCCAAGCTCTGTGCTTACTTTTCTGTAAAGTGGGGAGAGCAATAGCCCCCTCTCCAAGTGGTCACATGAAGATGAATCCACAAGGCCCACATGAAGGGCTTGGGACAATGCCTGTCCTTCAGTGCTCACCTTGGTGTGGCCAACAGTGCCCTAGCTAGGATGCCTCAAGCTGTGGGTTAAGGTAATGGGTAGGTTAACGGGGTGCAGGCTGGGTCTGAAAACCAAGGCTGGTGAGGTGGTGACCACCAAGCAGGTTGCCATGAGGGCAAGCTCTAGAATTTGGTTTACCTCCTAGAGCACCAGGGAATCCAAGAATCCAAGTGGAAGGATTTGTAAAGATGTCCCAACCCAGGGCTCCTCAAACTGGGTTCTACTGGGAGGACAAAGAGAAGGCCGTGTATGAAGCTCCACTCTGCCACCCTCAATTAGAACAATTTGGCTTTGACTGATATTTTGGTACTGGGGGTTAAATCAGGAACTTCAAACTGATCTACATTTCTAGCTCTTGTTATATTTTACTTCAAGACAAGGTCTTACTGAGTTACAAAATTGCCATGCAAGGGTAGAACTTGAGATTCTCCTGCCTTAGCCTCCCAGAGTGCAGAGCTGTGGCTAAAATTTTTTAAAGCTGGAAAACTAGGAGCTGTGATCTCATTCACTTATTGGACAAATGGAAAGACTGAGCCCAGAGGTCTGAGGTCAAGAGAAAATTGATGATGGAACTGGGGCGTCCTCATGCCACACAGCCTCTTGAGGACTGCAGAGCAGGTCCTCTGGTAGGTACCTTTCTGCCCCTAGACTCAGGGCCCACCTTTGCAGCTGAATGGTGCAGAGCCCCTTCCCTCCCTTGGTTGGTTTCCCTATCTGTGTGAAGGGATAATGGATCTTGCTGTAGCCCTTAACTCCTGTCAAGCAGGCCTCCTGCTGGTTACAGGGTTATAGTTTAGCAGTGGGGCAGACTTTTGTTTTGAGGGGGCCCATTGGAATGAGACCTCCAGGCTTGATTTTTGTATGCTCTTGGTGTCCAGACTCTAAAAGAAGAGTCCTTTGTCAGCTTTGTCCTGGTCTCTGAGCCCTGGGATTTGCATACTTAAATGAGCTTTGTCCCTGCAGCTCCAGTAGGCCCCACCCTTGGCCCAGCTGCGCCTGCCCTCAACCTCCACCAGACTGCAGTCAGCTATCACCTCAGGGCTCCAGCTGGCCAGTCCAACCCCTCTGCTTCCCCTCTGGGCTTCTGCAAAGGCTGTACTTCCTTCCTTCCCTCTTGTTTCCCTCTGCAGAACTTCTGTTATCTTTCAGGGCTTAGCTGAGAGAGGCCACATCCCCCAGGGAGCCTCCGATTGCCTCTGTGCTGTGGCACCTGCCCCCCCCACCCCTTGCTCTGCACTCCTGTGGCACCCCCTGTCTTTCTCCACCATGGGTCAGGACTGAAGTGAAGACACTCAGGATCTGGGTAGAGAAGAGCTGTGGGAGGGGAGGGAAAGGGAAGAGGTTTTTATAGTATATGGGATAGAACCCAGGGGTTCACATATGGTGGGCAAGTGCTGAACCACCAAGCAACACCCTCAGACCCGCTGTGGGTTTAAGATGTGTCTCTGTGACTCACTGTTTTCTTTCTGGATACTGTGCTCTTTTATTCTGAGCCAGGGCCACCTGCGTGATGATAGTTCTCTAGGCCAGCTCTTTGGTACTGTCGTCCACCTAGATGGCAAGCTTGCAAAGATGGCAGTGCTCTCTATTTCACTCACTGCTGCTTCCTCATAATTAACACAGTAGCTCAGCCAAGCTACTTGGCTGGGCTCAGTTTCCTCATCTGTACTTAACCTCACTCGAGGAGATAGCTCAGTGGCACAGCGCCTTCGTGGCAAGCACAAGGTCCTGAGTTCAATTCCTGGTACACACACACAGTCAGAGAGAGAGACAGAGAGAAAACCATGTACTTTTTTTGTTTGTTTGTTTTTGAGGTATTGGGGATTGAACTCAGGAGCTTGCACTTGCCAGGCAGGCGCTTATTCTACCGAGCTATTTCACTGGCCCTGAACCATGTACTTAATCTCACAACACCTTCGTTTTGTATTCTGGGGAAACTGAGATGGCAGCTAGTTTCCTGTGGCCAGGCTCTTCCATGGGGTACCTGCTGAACTACACCTGCCTGGATTTATGGCCCAGGCCACCCCTTCCCACAATGATGCTGGGCTTGGTCACATGACTTGCTTGGATAACAGGACATCAGTAAGCCTGACACCAACAGAAGCTAAATGCTTTGCACACCAGGCCTGGCTCCCTGGCACCGTCCTCTCCGCACAGTGCTATAAGAAGAGCCTCTGTCTCTTGAGGGATGAGCCCTTCATGCACAAAGCCCTGGGGGAGGCAACTGCACTATAGAATGCACTGGTCACCTCCTGTCACCACATGGCTCGCCCAGCCAAGTGCTGTCAACCTGCTGGAGTGCGAGAAATGCTCCTTGTTGTCTTTGTAAGATGCTAAACCTTGGGGTCACTTGCTACCCAGGAGCGGATAGTGTCCCACTCTAGAAGGCTGATATGAGTATTAAACAAGTCAGTGTCTGTGAAGAGTGCAGCAGTGGGATCTCCCCACATAGGCGCCAATCGCAAATAGTCCAAAAATGATTGCATTTGAACCAAACCTGTACAGACTTGCATCTTGTCATCATTCCTGAATGATGTGAATAACAGCTATTTTCATGGCATTTACATTGGGTTAGGTAGCATAAGTCATCCAGAGAGGTTTACAGTATATGGGAGGGTGGGTATAGACTACAGGCAAATGTTACACCATTTCATGTAAGGGACTTGAGCATCTCTGGGGCTTTGGTATCCGTGGAAGTGAGGGATGACCAGACATACAAAAAATTGTTTTATGCTGAGCACTCAACAAATGCTGTCATTTAGTTATTGCTATTATATAGCATGTAGCCAATGTGTTAAATAAGTAGCTGAATTCCTATCCCAACCCTCAGCCTCCTCATCAAACTCTCACCTGGGCAGAGAAATCAATCAGTTTTGGCAAGGGCTGCTTACTGCCTTCTTCACTTTTCAAAAAGTCCAGCAGGCTTCCTGGGTGGGGGAGGGAAAGGGAAGACTTACTATCTTGTTAATTTAGTGTCTGTTTATAACAACACATTTTTATCTTGTTTAGTTTTTTGAGTTGGAGCCCCACTCTGTGATCCAGGCTGATCTCAAACTCTCAGGCTCAGGAGATCTCCCTGCTTCAGCCTCCAAGCATTTGGAGCTGTGAGCACCCACACCATGGCAAGCCATAGCACTGAATTTAGATAGACCTATTTGTTGACCATTCCTGGTGCCTGAGAACTAGAACCTCAGTGTTTTGAAAGGACTTTCTCACTTTTATGAGCCTTGGGCCTAGGGGGCTGGCTGGGGACATGGCTTTATGAGCTGGCATAATGTACATTTAGAAAATGGAGTGTTAAGATTTCAAATCACACTCAGTGAAGCTGTGTAGGATGTTTCTGTTTATTCAACAATAGGCAGAGATTAAAAATGGTTATGAAAACTAGTATGGAAAGAAAACCCTTGAGATGAGCTGAGTTTTCAGAGGGTGGGGTGGATGGTGCTGACTTGGTCACCCTCTTTTCCAATGTACAGGGACTGCAGGGAAGGGAGATCACTGGAGGGGGGAGACCCCTGGTTCTGAGGCCACAGTGAGTCAGTGAGGAACCTCCACAGTAGCGCCTCCTCTCTCACTGTCCTGGGCCTTGGCCCTGCCCCTCTCTTCCAGTGGCCCCAAGGTCTGCCTTTCCTAGGTGACTCCTCCCATGATGCCACCCCGTGGCCAGGAAGAGGCTGGGCCGCTGGTTCTTAAGGGGGACACCCTGGGGATGCTGCCCATTGGGCTGAGAATGTCCCAGGGCCAGCCCTGGCCCTGGCCCCAGCCCACATACCTTTGGCCATGAACTCCGTGACAATGTAGATGGGCTCCTGCGTGACCACTGCGTGCAGCTTGACCAGCTTGTCATGTTGCAGGGTCTTCATAATGTTGGCTTCTGCCAGGAAGGCCTCCACAGACATGCTCCCCGGCTTCATTGTCTTCACCGCCACCTTGGTGTGCTTGTTGTAGGTGGCTGGAGAAGACACAGCAAAGAAGGTGGTGAAGACCCACAGGCCTCCCCCAGCCCTGGAAGGCTGAGTGCAGTTCCACTCTCACAGAGAGCTCTACTTCTTAGAGAGGAGGGGACAGGCAGGGGTCTCCTAGGAATGTGGGGTGGACAGTGGCTTCCATGCTTCCCAGCTATGTGCAAGTCACTTGGGCAAGTCTGAGCCACAGGTTCCTCATCTGGATAGTGGAAATGATAAGCACTCCCTCTGAAGGGCAGATGCAAGATTGAAAAATGACCTTAAAACACCACTTAGGCTGTGTTACACACACACACACACACACACACACACACACACACATACACACACACACACACACTACATCTTTAACACTTTTTTTTTTCTGTATTTAGGACAGGGTCTAGAGAGTCACACTACATAGATCGGACTTGTAGTAATTCTCCTATTTTCAGCCTCCCAAGTGCTGGGATTACAGGTGTGCACCACCACGCCCAGTCTCAGCACACCCTGTGGGTGGGGCTGGCACAGTATGGTGAGGATCAAACGCCTGCTGCTGAGCTTTGCCTAAGCAGGTGCTTTAGTCCGCTGAGCTATCAGGCTGGCCCTCTTTAACACTAATCATGAAATAAATACCAGACTCACTGTGCCCCAGAAGGCCCCAATCATCAGGCTGAAGCCACTGTGCCAGCCTCATCATCTGCCAAATGGCCCTTACCTTCTAGGACTAGGACTCATCACCCTGAATGTCACTCGGTCCCTCAGGCACCTAACCCTGTTTTACCACAAGGACTTGGCACCCCTCACTGTCTTGAGGATCTTGTCAGTCTCATAACTGCTTCAGTTCTCATCTGTGCTGTGGTTTCCAGGATGCTCTAACCTAGACCTGTGGTCTTCCTGTAGTACGGGTCTAGGGCCTTCTAGGAGAGCTTTGCTTTTGTACCGCCTTCCTACCTACTTCTGTCTGACTTTCTCATTTTCTGTCTTATTCCTGGCTTAGTACCTGGCATATAGCAGGTGCTCAGTGAGTGTGTGGGGTTGAACTAGGTGGATTTTAAGCTTACTGCTCTGGCTAAATGTCTGCATCCCTGCACATCATCCTCATTCCTACTGGGCATGCAGCAGAGTAGCAACATAGTAGGCTGTCTGCCCACCACCCTGCAAAGCAAACGCTGCTGCTCTCGAGTTACTGGGGTGAGGACAGCAGGAGCGAAGCATGCTTCTTTGGTGCTCCACAATGTCTGGATGCTGCTGACACATGATGGGCTCAAAATAGCTTGGACCTTAGTTGCCAGCACTGAACTCACCTGGAAGTCCCCAAGCTGCATTGCCCCACTGCTAACTCTGATTTCCCCCAGAGGCTTCTGGTTATGCCAACCCCACCCTGCTAGATGGTTCCAGACCCATACAAGGGAGATGTCTTATCTAGGACTCTTGATTCCTAGAAGGAAGTTCTATGCCAGACCCAATGAACTTCCTGGCCGCAAAGGCAAAACCGTGTTTGCACAGCAGGACAATTTGCTTTGTTATCAAGGAATTGTCCCTTGGTGGTTACTATTCAAATTTGTCTGCAGCCTGCTGGCTTTCCCACTTGGTCTGGGGTGTTCTGGAAGCAGATGACCCCCCTTTCCTCTCCCAACCTCCCCTGTCCCCATCTCTGGGTCCTTACCCATCCAGACTTCCCCGAACTGCCCAGCTCCGAGTTTCTTCTCCAGCTTCAGGGATTCACGGGGGATCTCCCAGGCATCTTTCTCCCACGGCTTCTGGGGCTTGGAGGACATGCAGGGCACTGACAGCTTCTGGCACAGCCCATCCCTCCCCTCTGGAACAGAGTCTCTGGGTCACTTCTGGGCAAAGAGCTCAAACCAGCCAGAGCCTCTAGTCTGGTACCCTGCCTCTGGTCAACGTTCTCCATGTTGCCACCATCAGGGACATACGCTATAGCACATGATAAGATGTTACCTCTACCTCTTGGCTACCACCTCCTGCCCGACAATCCCAAGCCTTCAGCAAAACCCAAAGCAGCCAATTATTTGGGGAGGGTCAGGCACATTCTGCAGGCCTTGGTGCTGCAGTGCACCTATGACCAGGACTCTAGGGGACAGGCCCATTTCATGGGGATGTATGGGCTGGGGGACACAGCTCATGGTAGGGCACTGCCTAGTAGTCTCGGTCCTGGGTTTAACCCCAGCACCTCAAAACAAAACTAATAAAAAAGCAAAGTATAATAAATGCATTGTAGGTTAAAAGCAATGGAGTAGTGTCTGTGTCCCTGCCACGGCAGTCCTGCACAGCAAGTGTAGGTTCTGTGGTTAGATAGGCGGGATGTGGCTCTGGGCAGGACTCACTCTTGTAGTGGGCTACCAGCTCCTGCAGACTGCTAAAGGTGCTCTTTGGGGAGACATAGAAGCCTCCATTGTCCAGGGTGCGGATCTTGTAATGCTTCACTGTATCTCCATGCTGAGGGTCGTAGTCTCGAATAGACAAAGAGTAGCTCCCTGCATTCACAAGAGAGAAGCCGCTCAGAATGGCACCTCCGGGTCCTCCAGTTCATGTCAGCCCCCTGACACTCTTTCCTGACCTCTGTGAGGACACTGCTGCACCATCCAGGGACTAGGGCAGGAGAACACATGAGAGAGACTGTGCTGTCATCGAGTGCCTGGATTCTGTCCTGGCTATGCCATTTCCTGCTATGATAGACTGGGCCAGTGACTACATGGCCTTTCTATGCCTCTATTTCCTCATCTGTAAAATGTGGATAATCATATCTTTCTATCTCATCGTATTACTTGATGATTAGAAGTAATGCTTGCATAGGATGTGGAGAAATACTCAGTAAACATTGTGTGTCTCATCATCTTCATGATTATTTCTCCATCTGTCTATAGTATCTGTCTGTCTATCTTTTAAATAAAAAGATAAATAGTAAATAAAATCTACTCCAACTACTTGAATGTGAATTCACTGTCATAGACTGAACAATGTCTGCACCAAACCCCTGATTCCTGGGAATGTTGCCTTCCATGGTAAAGGGGAATCTCAGTTAAGGATTGGGATTACCTGGCTAATCCCAGTGTAATCACATGACCAACATTGGTAGTAGGAGAGGTGAAGACTGAAATCAGATGTTGTAAACATCAGGAGGGCTGTGAGCCCAGGGAGGCTGTGACCTCAAGAAAAGGCACCTCATTCATAGTTGATACAACAGCAACAAGAACCCAGTGCACACGTGATCATATGGGCAAGAAACACGCGAGCCTTTCAAGCTACCAGCATAGTTTGCCATTTGAGACTGTGCCTGTGACATGTCTCTAGCCTATCACTCATTTTTCTCTATATAACAGCACAGTGCCATAGAACTGGGGGGAAATTTAAATCATTGAATGAATAATCATTGACCACACACGCTAGGTACTACTGTATTCTAAATGCCTTGGATGAATGAATAGGAATATTTGTTATAATAAATTAGAATTATATGAATCATTTTATAGTGAATTAATAATCCCCTGAGATATAGAAGCCCTATAACATTACCATTCTCATTTTTTCTTTTTAAATCTTGAGACAAGGTCTTGCTATTTAGTCCAGGCTGGACTTGAACCTATTATTTAGCCTGGCTGACCTGGAGCTCATGGCAATCCTCCTGCCTCAATTTACCAAGTGCTGGGATTATAGGCATGGACTACCATCCCTGGCCTATAGATGCAGTGACTGACCTCTGGCAAGATGAAGTAACTCACATGTTGTCACACAGCTGGTAAGTGGCACAGCCACCAGCTCCCAGGCCCCTACTTAGCCTCTCTGCCCCAGGCAAGGTGAGGTTGCCTTGGCTGAGGTTGCCCAATGGAGTGGCAGAATCCAAGAGGCGGCAGGATGGGATTCAGGGGCCTCATGCTGACTGTTTTATTAAACTGGCTGTCCACCACACTCCTACCGTGGAGGGCCATGAAACCTAGGCCACACTGCCTGCTCCTTAGGCCTGTGACAGCTCTGTGGTTTCTTTACCCTTGTCGGTAGGATGCACCCTCCTGTTCCTAAACTGTCCTGGGCAAGTGGAGAGGAGCGGTGAGCTGCAAGTACCTTTGCCTTTTTAGCTGTTTGTTTTTTGTTTTTTGTTTTTTCCTCAGGGCTGGAAGAAGTCTCATTGGGTGGGAGGATTTAACACCCAAACTTTCACTGACTTGCAACACCATGAACAACATCATCCTAGCCATATTCGGGCTTTGCCAGGGATCAAGTAGAAGGCCACACTGACATCTTTTATTTATTTATTTATTTATTTATTTATTTTTATATATTATGGCCGGCTCAGCCTGCCCTGGGGGTGGGGCTGGTGCAGCATGTGGTGCTGGTGATTTAACTACGGTCCCTGCAGTTGCCTAAGCTTGCCTAAGCAGGTGCTTTAGACCGCTGAGCCAACTTGCCAGCCCACACTGACATCTTTGATCGATGTCTCCAAAATAGTCTGCTTCAGGGTACCATTAGGTTGCACTTCACACAACTTGCTTATTTAAATGAGTCGGTTCTGAATCTAAACATGTAGTTCGACACAGCACTCTGCATGTGAAGTCTGAAATCAGGAGAATCCCCTTGTGATAGTTGACTGTTGTGTCAACTTGAGTAAGAAACACCCCCCTGATTGGTTTGCATAGTTCTGGGTGTAGCTGAATAACTTCCTGACCATGAAAGACCCACCCTGGGTGTGAGTGGCACCAACCATTAGGCTTGTAGCCTGAGTGGTCCTGAGTGGAATGAAAAGGGGAAGAAGAAGGAAGGCTCACTTCTGTTTTTTGAGGGGAGCCCCAGTCTGCAACCTGGACATTTGTCTTCTGACTTCCAGTGCAGGCCCACAGGAGGCTCTACAGTGAGCCTCAGGGCCTTTGGCTTTTGGCTGTGTCCTTCCATTTCCAGCACACAGACAGCCCTTTTGTGCTCTTCCACCAGTGACTCTGACGGCACCCGCTGTAAGCCTACCTTTTATACTGACATTATATCTACTTTTCTTGTGAGCACTGATACACTTGGTGTTCATTCCCTTGTGAAAATTAGTCTCAGCTGATGTCAGTTTGGGTTACTGGTGATGATTTTCAGGCACTGCTGCTGCCACCCATCTCCTGCTGTCAAGCGGCCCTCCTGACACAGAGATTTCAGGAAGCTGCTCCTGACATCAGGCTTCCAAGGAATATTTGAAGTAGAGTCTCAGAGGAGGCTGGCATAGCCTTGGGACTTTCTGCAGTTTCATTGTTTTGTGGATCAGACAGATTGCAATACATATTTTTAAAATATAAGCTAGTGAAGAGCAAGTTTCAGCAGGGTATTTGATTTAAGGGCCACCTGAGACTACTGTATTCACTAAGTAAGCTTACAACTACAGGGGCTGAGAGGGGCCAAGCCTAGCACAGACTCTCAGCTCTTCCTGTCTCAGAGTAACAAAGGGTAGAAGAAAGCATGGTGGCTATGGCCACCTGGCTGGGATGCTCAGCCCTCTCCAGAGCGTTTTTCAAGGGAGAGGTGGAGGCAAGCCTGGGGTACACCTGCAAGGTGGGAAAAAGCAGGGGCCTGGTGTCACCTTTGGTGGTCTCGCTGTCCCGGATCATGAAGGAGCCTAGTATGTTGCCAGGAGCCAGGAGTTGTCGCTCCGCATCTTTCCGGCTGATGCCCTTGAAGAACCACCTAATGTGAAGGGATGGGGACACATGTGAACCTGGGGGAGGGGTGGGGTTAACACAGGGCATCTGTGGCCACCTGGACGGAATCAGGAGGGCAGGGTCTGACTTCCCGTTCCATCATTTTCCTCTAAGTTTTTTTTTTAAAGAAAACTGTCATTCTTTTCATGTCAAAGCAGACATTTACCAAAGGCAAATCCAGCTTGCTGAGAACAAAATCTGTGCAATTTGGAGAGAACCTTTTTAAAAAGAAAAATAATGGAGCATTACAAACACAAAGTGCTCAGGGCCCTTGCAGCGTCTCTGGGTGTGAAGGCCGGGCAGCTATTTTAGCTCAGCATAGTCACACATCTCAGGTCTCCAAGCTTCACAAGGACATTTGACTTTGGGGGAAGAGCCCTCTCGGCTGCGGAGGCCTGTGGGGTGAAGGCCTGGGCCTGCTTGGCTTCCTACTCAATGCTCTGCATATACATAGGCAAATGCATAGTCAGCACAACTTTCTAAGCCAAAATGTGACTACAAAAAACTTTAAACTGTGGATCACATCCTGGGAACCTTCCCTCATTTTCCCCAGATGTTTGGGATATTGGGTAGCAGCAGCCGAACCCATCCCCAAACACATCAAGGTGAGGAGCTATGAGGTACAAAGCCATGGAACAGATGTTAGCAGGCCTTGGCCCTGCTGAAAATACACTGTGCTACTTCCAGCAAGTTGGTTCCCCTCTCTGGAACTCTGTTATCAACTGGAGAGAAAGACAGCTAATATTCATTGAGCTCTTATTATCTACAAAACTGTTGTATTTATTAATCTGATTTTATAGATGAGAAAACTGAAGGACAGAGAAGGTGGTAGCTTGCCCAGGGTTATTTAGCTTGGATAGGCAAAGGCAAAGTTCAGATCCAGGCAGATTAACTCCACAACCCCATTGTGAGCACTCATTCCTGTTGGGAAACAGACAGTACGTGTGTGAACAGCCAAAGAAACAAGATGACTCTTGCTAGTGAGAGGTGTTTGGAAGGAATAAAATAGGCTTCCACAAGGGAGAGTTGCAGATAGACCCACCTTAGATAGGTAAGCAGGGAAGGCGCTGGGACCTGATGCATGGGAGGGGCCAGCTAAGCTGTGAAGAGTGTAGATAGTACATGTGGAAGTCCTGAGGCCGGAACAGAGATGGCTTCCTTCAGGAAGGCAGGAAAATGGATACTTACTCTTCTGTCTCCAAAGAGTTAACGCGCGCCACATAGTTGCTCGGAATGTAACCCTCTTTCTGGGTGGCCAAGGAACGTGCCCTCCACCACTCCCCTGACCTGAGGGACAAGAGAGAGAGAAGGGATCAGGGCGACAAGGGACTATTCTCCAGGCCCCTCGACTCCCACTCCCAAGGAGCCAGGAGAGCCAGAGACAGAGGCAGGAGCATGACAGTCCTGGCCCTGACCTGGACCCCATGATCTGGACAGGGATCTTGGCCAAGTACCCCTGAGCATCTGGAGTTGAGCCATGTCCCAGACTCTGCCTGTGGCCTGGCTCCTTGACCCTGCTCTTCTCTCCCAGGCTTGAGGCTTTGTTGGGCAGCTGGACCCTAGGCAGGAGCTGTGCCCTTGAGAGACACACAGTGGCTCCAAGGGGCTCAGAGGAGGAGCCAGAGGGCTCAAGGTCCTGGCCAAACACAACTTCTCCAGTCCCTGAGCCCTGCACCTTCTCTCTGCTGGGCCCACTGATGGCCAGGGCTGGAGGGTGATCCAAGGGTTTCTTTCCTGCTCTGCTGGGATGTAGCACAGTGATACAGCACTTGCCTAGCATGCGAGTCCCTGGCTTCCATCATCAGCCCCTTTTATTTTTAAGGCAGAGTCTTGCTCAGGCTTGTCTCAATTTTTTTTTTTTTTCTACAGGGTCTCACTATGCAACTCATAGTGATCCACCTGTTTCTTGCCTCCCAAGTGCCGGGATTACAGGCGCATGCCACCGCACCCGGACTCCATCGCCGGCTCAGTGTGCTCGAGAGTGGGGCCAGTGTGGCAGGCGGGGCCATGGTCTCAAATTTTTGATCCTTACTCGGCCAAATTCAGAGTTCAACAAAGTCACTCAACAGAGCCTGGCCCATGGGGAAGGCTGTAGCTTCATCACTCACTGGGCTCTAGGCAGTTTTCCTGGAAAGTGGTTCACCTGCTCATCCATCCCTGTCTGGAAGTGCACCTTTCCTATGTGCACAGTCCCTTCGTCTTGCTGTAGTCTCCAGAGGGACAGCACATCCTTCTATGATGACCAGGGTTATTGGTCATGTACTCCCAGCCTAAGACAGCCTATAAGGATATTTTTGCTTGTTTGTTTGGTTTTGAAGCAGAGTCTCATTAGGTAGCTCATGCTGCCCTCCAACTTGCATCTTCTTGCCTCAGTCTCCAAGTGCCAGGACTACAAACATATGGCATCTTCTTAAACGTTTTTAAAAATCTGTATTTATTTGGTAGAGGGCCTTGCTATGCAGCTTGGACTCATAGTGATCCTCCTGTCTCAGCCTCCCTAGTGCTGGGATTATAGGCATGCACCACCACACCCAGATTCAGGGCTTGCATGTTGTACGTGGGGTTCTGGGGCTGGCATAATATGTGGTACTGGCGATCAAACCCAGGTCCTTGCATTTGCCAGGCAGGCACTTAGACCACTGAGCTATCTTCCCAGCTTGCATGTGGCATCTTTATTGAACCACAAAAGCAGGCATAACTGAGTTGGGGAGGGCAATTTGTCTTATGGGGACTGAACTGGGGACTGAACTGGAGACTCACTCCTCCAGGACCACCATCTGGTCCCCTTTCTGGAAGCTGAGGTCATCTGTGTGAATCGCATCATAGTCATACAGGGCAATCACAATGATGTCCTCAGAACCTGCTGGGAGAGAAGACACACAGATGGGAGGCTTGGGATGAGCAGAGTGCAGCTGGAGCCCCCTCCCCTTGTCCCCAGTTCTGCACCTGCCCATGTGTCTGTCTCACAGCATGAGTAACCATGGCTGTGCTGGGTTTGGCTCCAGGATCTACAATTAACAGGGGTCTGTTCTTCTTACTGCTCAGTGTCGTAGAGACACGAGGAGCTTGGCAAAGGGGTGAGTCAGGGAATTTTCTTTCTTTTTCTTTTTTAGGGAAGGGTAGGGTCTACAGGGTGTTCAGGGGCTCACTACTAGATTGGACTGGTAGTGATCCACATGTTTACAGCCTCCCAAGAGCTGGGCATTTTCAAGGATGATTTTAACTCTGGGATTTTGATCTCGAGCTCTGATTCAGAACTGAACTTAACCCTCTTCATGGCAGGTGACTTCCCCACATCTGTTGCCAGATACTCACCCTCCAGGCCCGGGGGGCTGCTGTTGCTTTTAGTCCCCTGCAGGAAAGAAACAGGAAAAGATGAGTCTCAGTGGGCGAGGAGCCTGCCAAGTGCCATTGAGAAGGATGCCAAGAGCATCTTACCCTGTCCCTGCATGTCATGGACATGCTTGATGCCACAGGAAGGGTAGAGTGGCACCAGAATCCAGGTTTCCTGAGTTGCACCCTCTGCCATTTGTTGGCCTGGGATATAGTGGAGGGTGTTGGATCGACTCTTTCCCTCCATGTATAACAGGTGATCAAAATATATGATAAATGTTTAAATTAAAAAGATTTCTTAAAGTAAAAGACACATTGCCTCCCTGAAAGCAACCCCTTGCCTGGCACGCAGGCACGCGTGCCGTTGCACTCCTAGCACTTTCTGAGGCAGTGCTGGAAGTCCTCTGGCGAGTGTCTTCAGTCACACTGTCATGGCCGCCTTCACACCCTAACTCTATTCCAGACACTGATCTTTCACGGTCATCTTGACTTTGGGGAAGAGGCAGAAGCTGCATGGTGCCCGATCTGACAAATAAGGTGGGTGAGGACACACTAATGTCTTTATGAGCCTAGCCTGCCTTTCCATTGGATGGCACTAGGCAGCATCATTCATGGTGTTTTTGATCACACCTCATAAAGATACTCGCAAAAGAGTGAGTGCTTGTTTGTTTGTTTGTTTTTCTTGAGACAGGGTCTCACTATGTAGTTCAGGTTAGCCTTGAACTCACTATGTAGTCCTAAGCTGGCCTCAAACTCACAGCAATCCTCCTGCCTCAGCCTCCTGAGTGCTGGGATCACAGATGCACAACACCATGCTTGCTCCAGAAGTGCTTTAGAAAGTGGCAAGAATGATGGGATAAGGATATTGGAAGTGAGAAGAGTACTTTGAGGGTATTAATGACAATGTGTCTCTTACTCTAATAAATTTTTAAAAATTTAAACATTCATCCTGTTTCTCTGATCACATCTTATAGAGTGAGGGAGGTAGTCCAACTCAGTATTTTCCATGTTTGAAGAAATCATAGGTCCACCAACATTTCCTATGAATAAAGGTTCCTCTGTGTATTTGAAATAATCTAAGCATCCATCTAAAAGGGAATTGGCATCTACACCATGTGCTTCAAGCATTGCTTAGAAGGAGGTCAGGATTGAGAACTACTATGAAGTTGGCTGCAAAAATACATTGTTGGGTTTCAGAAACTGGTTCTGTAAAATGAAACATACAATACACACACACACACACACACACACACACATCTTCAAAGTCTCCTGTGGTTACCTGCTTCTTACTCCATGGGCATGGGTGTAAGTTCTTTTTTTATATATAAACTTTATTTGTTTATATTATGGCTGGCTCAGCCTGCCCTGGAGGTGGGGCTGGTGCAGCATGTGGGGCTGGGGATTGAACTGTGGTCCTTGTGGTTGCCTAAGCTTGCCTAAGCAGGCACTTTAGACTGCTGAGCTATCTCACTGGCCCTGTGAGTGTAAGTTCTTGGGAAGTTTTTGTTGTTGTTTTTTGTTTTGTATTTTAGGGAAGAATCTAAAGGGTATTCAGGGTCTTTTTTTTTCTTTTTTCAGGGTCTTGCTACTAGATCAGACTTGTAGTGATCTGCATGTTTACAGCCTCCCAAGAGGGATTACAGGCATGTACCATCACACCCAGTCTCAATTACCATCTCAGTACGCCCCAGGGATGGGGCCAGCACAGCAGGCCTGGTGATCGAACCCTTAACCCCTGCACCTGCTTGTAGGCACATTAATCCACTAAGTTTTTGGCTGGCTCTTCATTTCATTTATTTTATTTCATTTTCATGTGTGTGACATTGGGAATTGAATTTAAGGCCTTTGCACTAAGCTATATCCCTGGCCCTTTTTATTTATTTTATTTTGAGATTAGACCTGCATAAGTCACTAAGTTGCCCAGGCTATGCTCAGATTTGCAGTCTTCCTGCCTCAGCCTCCTGAGTATGGGAATACAGGAGCATGCTGTCAACCCAGCTGAGCACATTAATACCTGTGAAGTGCCTAGGCTAGTGTTTCGCTCATAGCAAGCTCTGCATAAGCATAGAATAAGTCAGTCCCTCTGCTGGTGTTACTGCTTCTCTTTCTTACTCTCCTCCCTATTGTTGCTAGGACTCCTCCTGCTCTTATACTCCCGCTGTTACTGTTAACAGTCTGTCATTACTGCAACTGATGTTCTTATCAGTCTAGTCTAGTGTTACCCTGAGCAGGGTGTGGAGGTCAGCGGTGCCCACTCGGCCTGGCTCATGGAGCAAAGCTGGGCTGCAGGAGGGAAGTGATTCCTTTGCCCAGGAAACATCCTCAGACACATCCTCCAGAGAGAGAGCACTGCAGTGGGTAGCAGTGGCATCAAACCTCACCACGCCCCACCTGGCTCCAGGAGGAAGGAGGCTGTGAGGTTGACATTGGGGGCAGTGGGCAGTCACAGGGCTGCTTGCCCCTCTCGTACTCACCGGCTTGAAGGAGGACGTGGGATCCGGTACATACACAGGTGTGTGCAGATTGGAGCTAGGCTCAGTTTTGGAGCCCTTCCCTCTGTCCCGGAGGAACTTGGACTTTATGCACCCCATCCTGCAGCAGACAGAGAAGGAAGCCATCGTCCAGAGCCCCATGCAGGCTGGCTCCCCACTGCCCATTGCCTCAGTACCCTGCAGTCCCCCTAGAGCTGCCTTGGTGGGGTCCCTGGGCTTTCCCACAGCACTGGTCCAGAGCAGAAAAGCTACACAGCCCAGAGACCAAGGAGCAGTGGGATGTGGGGCTCACTCAGGATGAGTCACATGATGGCTGAAAGCGACACAGGGAGGTTCATGGGCAGAGGAGGGTATGGGTGATGGGTAGCGCTGACTCCTTGGTCTGAAAGCCTGAGCTGATCCCTGCCCCACCACTCCACCAGCACTCTTGGTGGGAAAGCCTGAGGTGGAAATGCTCAGCACAGCCCAGAGCCAGAGCCACAGGAGAATAGAACTGTGCTCATGTTCGGTAGTAAATCTCAAAGATGGCCTCACATAACGTGGCTCCAATAATCTAGCTAGGAACTTATCAAGGCCCCATATTACTGCACTCATTTTATAACTGGTTTATATCCCTCCCTTTTCTTTCTCCCTCTTTCTTTTTGTCTGTCTGTCTCTTTCTGTCTCTCTCAGTCTCTCTGTCTTTCTCCAGATTTATTTGGTCGTTCATCCATTCATCCATTTACTCAATAAAGGTTTACTGAGTACTTCTGTAACCCATGAACAAGGCAGGTAAATTCATGTCCTTATGGTGCTCAAATAGACGTGATTGAGACACAATCAATAAACGACTAAACAAATAATTTGACAAATGTAGCTAGTGAAATGCATGATGGCAATAAATAGGGCAACAAGGGAACAGGTGGCAAGTGGGCAGGGCCCCTTTGGGCAGGTGGGGCTGGGAACAGCTTCTCATGAGATGATGTGGGATCTGCAGGCTGCTTGACATACAGGAGCGAGTCATAGGACACACACAGGGAAAAGTGTTCCAAGCAGAGGGAGCAGTAAGTGCAAAGGCCCTGAGGCTGGGCTGTGCCTGGAGAAAGGAGGCCCTCCAGGCAAGGGGTGGATGGTAGGCACCAAGGCTGTCACAGCTGCTGGGCCTGTGAGGAATCTGGATTCTACGCTAGGGATGGTGGAAAATCATGGAAAGTTTTTGGCTGGGGGATTATGGAGTGCAGTGGTTTCTGGGTGAGGTATGGGCTCTAGGGCCAGGGCAGGAAGCCTGGTGGGATGAGATGGTGGTCGGCTGGCAGAAGAAATGGGCGGATTTGCGGGGCGCCCGCTTAGACTTAGGCCAAGTACATAGAGATGGTGGTTCTATCTCAGCAGCACATACCGTGCCAGCCCCGCCCCCAGGGTGGGCGGAGCCGGCCACACACACGCACGCGCACACACACACACGCACGCACATACGCACGCACGCATGCACGCGCACACACACAGAGGCTTCAAGGGTTAGGGCTGGGGAGATGGCTCCCTGGCCTAAGCACCTGTACAGGGTCTGCAGAGTCTACAGCCCGCTGCGCTCCGCCTAAGCAGGCGCTTTAGTCAGCTGAGCTATCTGGCCAGCCCAGGAGCGTTTACTGGTAAAGCAGCAGCAGCGGTTCGTTTCTGGCTTGCTGAGCAGCGGGCCTGGGCAGCCATGCAGAGGCGCTGATTCTCCCCAGCTCCACGAGTGTACTTTGCCTCTAAAGGAGGACTCAGTTGTACTTGTTAAACAAATTTTGTATTTGTGCTTCAAGAAAGAAAAAAATCCCCAATTCCTAGGTTTAGGGAAGTGACTTCATTATTTATTTATTTAGGTATTTTTGAGATAAGGTCTCCCTATGTAGCCTAGGCTGGCTTGCAACTCACAGTAGTCCTCCTGCCTCAGCTTCTGGAGTGCTGGGATTACAGCCATGTGTCACTTTAGGGAACTGACTTAAACAAAGAAAAGATTTACTAGAATTTGTTGTGGTAGGGATCAGAAACAATTGACCACCTCAAGATATAGAGCAAGACGAGGCATGGTGGCACATGCCTGTAATCCCAACGCTGGGGAGGCTGAAAACAGGATCACTACGAATCTGAGCTGTATTGTGAGACCCTTTACCAAATACATTAAAATAAATAAATAAAATAAAAAAGACATAGAGCAGTTTTTGCTTCATTTGATGAAGAAAATAAGAAACACATTTAGACTCTTGCAATTCCAGATCATTAATCTGAAAAATTATCAGAATTAATCACCATTTTATAATGTACTTGTATGTATTTAAAAATGAAACCAACATTTCCTTTGATGTATGATAAATATGAATTGAATTGTGGTTCTGGGAAATTAAACAGTATCTTGTATGGATTTTCATGGCATAAAATTATGTTAATTGCATTCCAGATATTTTCATCAACTGAAGGGCGCATTGTTGCACGAGATAGGGCAGCACCCACTGATCCGCAGTCCACCGTTTCCAGCCCCCACACAGTGGGCACCTTTTAAGTGTAGTTACACAACGCTGCAGGGCCCTGAGGGATGAGTCTCTTGAGGCCTTGTGTTCATTCCCAGCCTGAAGCCCCTGGGGGAGGATGATGAGGTGGTGGTAAGCGCCAGGGGGCTGATGGGCATGAACCTGTGGCATACAGGCAGTGCTGCCATCAACAGTCCTGTCTGCCAGCACAGTGGGCACAGACCTGGCACACTTTGGAATTCTTGTGGTCCAGGAGCATAAAGATACAGCAAGCCTGGGACAGTAAGAGCCCAGAGTGAGACCCTATCTCCTACTGTCCTAAAATAGGCAGTTTTCATGGCTTCCATTTGATACAACAAAATGCAGGTGGGTGTTTTGCTTTTATATTTTTTGGGGTTCTGGGATCAAACTCAGAGCCTCATGTAGCCCAGGCGGGTGTCCTGCCCCTCATCCAGGAAGTATGATTTTTAAAGTGATATAATGCAGGTGCCCTGCCCCTCATCCAGGAAGTGTGATTTTAAAGTGATATAATGACAGCAGTCAACTGTGACTGTCTCTTTAAAGCAAGAGAATCATGTCCAATACCTGGTGTGGAGCAGGCAGCAGACTATCCTCTGTTAGGTCCACTACACATAGAGATGTCATGTGAGCCATATATAAAACCAAGGTTTCATACAACTACATTTTTTAAAATAAAAAAGCAAAAATAAGGGCCGGCCAAATAGCTTAGCAGATTAAAGCACCTGCAAGGAGGTACAGGGGCCAGGGGTTTGATCCCTGGGTCTGTCGTGCTGGCCCTGCCCCAGGGGCAGGCTGAGACAGCAACTGAGACTGGGCGTGATGGTGTGCACCTGTAGTCCTAGATCTTTGGAGGCTGTAAGCAGGCGGATCACTGCAAATCTGATTTAGTAGTGAGACCCTGAACACCCTGTAGACCCTTCCCCAAAAAATACAGAAAAAGCAAAAGTAAATAAATAAAATAAAGCAAAAAGAAAAGGTGAATTGATTTAAAATGTATTTTATATATATATATATATATATATATATATATATA
>PVKN010005246.1:0-31282 GCA_004027915.1 Capromys pilorides | reverse complement strand
GGGTACAAAAACTGCAAGCAGGATCGTTCTGTAATAGAAACCTTATACCACCTTCCAAAACTTATTACAGCTGCTTTTGGTATAAAATGAAACCTCAGAGAATGTTATTTAAAATGTTTTTTAAAAGTCAGTAGGCCTCATGTTTCGTTTCTCCACATCAGGCTTTGATTTCCTTTGCAACCTTATTCTCTGCCCTTAAACAAGTCAGAGAATGAGGCCTGAAACATCTTGGAAAATGTCCCAGGATGCCAGCATCTGCTGAGTGCCACACTCTTCCCGTCCCTTTAGGCCATCAATCTTGCCCAGTGTCCATCAGCCCCTCAAAAGCACCAAACAAGAAGTGGAGAACAGCACCTGACTTCTGGAGCACTGGGGAAAAAGCCAAGGGCAGATGGCTGGTGAGGAAGCAGGTCAGGAGGGGCAGACAGCCCTGTGTGGCCTTCCCGGTGGGCACGAGGCTAGAGAGCACAGGCAAGGAGCACAACACCCCTCCCACAGCCAACCCCCCACCCTGGAACTCCAACAGGCCCCGAGCAAGCTGAACCCCTCAGGTTTGCAACTTTTCACATCAAGTCAAAATAAGGATTAGTCCATGAATTATTTCTGCATGAGACACGAAAGCCCAGAGCTGGCTCAGTTCTTCCTCTATGTGATAACAAAATCACATCTTCCCCACAGAAAGGATTTACAATGTTAGGCAAGTTTCTTTTACAGCATGTTTAACTCGCTGATATTATATAAAACAGATTTTTTTTTCTTTTTACAGGAGGAGGGAAATAAATACACAAAAAGCCGCAGGGCTGAAGAACAGCTCACCTCTGTTACTTGACTGCAATTTAAAAACAGACAAGATTCTGAGCACCACAGGTTGCAAATGTACAATACATGAACCTGCAGCAGGATGAGGACCTTTAAAATAGTGACTCCAAGGTCCCTGTGAGCATTCCAAATTAAGACACAATGGAAAGCCAGCCAAAGGGTGCGGCCGCTGCCCGTGGGACAGTTGGCTGCACTGCTGGAATGAGGTTCCACCAAATAAATGCGTAGTAAACAGACTGAAGTGCTCTAAAAAAATACATTCCCTCTCGGCCTTCTCCCTCTCTCTCTCTCTCTCTCTCTCTCTCTCTCTCTCTCTCTGTCTCTCTCTCTCTGTCTTTGTCTCTGTCTCTCTCTGTCTCTCTCTCTCCCCCTCTCCCTCTCTCTCCCTCTCCCTCTTTTTTTCAAGTGTCTACTTCACTAAAACAGAAAGCCAGCTGCTAAGAGGCTAAATAATCCACGTTGGCTCTGCAAAGTCTTGTTCTATCACTGGGGGCCATAACCCAACTGCAGACTGCAGGAAGAAAGCACAGCCTACCTCATTCCAAGGGGCAATTATGGAAAGAGGGAGAGGGAAGAGGAAAGAGAGAAGAGAATACCTGAGTGACAAAGAATAAATCTTTGTTAATTGACCACTGAAATTTTATAACATGCCAGTCCTTCTCTGGACATAATAATATGTTTGCTCATAAGAGATCTACAACTTTTGCTTTGACCTAGCAAAAGCCATAAAAAACGTCCAGGGAGCAGAGAGGTCTCATGGCTCCAGGCTCAGTAAACATGCATCGCAGGGATCAGAAGAGAACCAGGCTCTTAAATTACACCTATAAATTAATCAAGCCCAGAGCCCTTGCTTTCCCAACACGCACTGGTCTCCCAAGTTTTTCTCCCCTGAAAGTTCAGCAGCCCTCGCGACAAAGCCGCTTTCCTGGGCTGCAGCACTCAGATCACACGGAGTCCTCAGATCTGATCTGGAAGCAGCCGTCTCCGCTCCCTGCACTCATTCTCTAAGGGAGCATGCAGAGCCTCACCTGCTCTGTCGTTAAATTAAAATCAAAATTTAATTACCCTTCCTTCCAAATGGCAGTTTCTTAGCAACTGTGAGGGACTCAATAGGGAAAGGACGATCTGTGGTTCGAGAGACAGAGTGAGAACAACTGAGAATTCTTTTTTCTAAAGCCCGGCCTAGCTTTTCTCTAAACAATAGGCAGTGGTTGCTTTTGTTGCATAAAAACGCACTAAACCAGTTAGCATGAGGCTCGGCTGTTAGGAGAAGGAGGCCGATCAAAGCCTTCTGAAGCCCAATAACCTGCTAAAGGCCTCACGCTCCTTACAATTAGTAGAATGAGTTCATTGCCTTGTCAGGACTCCACCTAATGCTCTCAAGCCAGACAGGCTAAATCCAGTTGGGTTTGAGTTTTGTTTTTCCTGAGCTTTAAAAGTGATCAGCACAAAAAACCCAGGCTGGGATGGAGTGGACATTCAGAAAGGGGCCAAGGGTCGTACAGTGAGTGACAGGGTTGAGTGCTGGGCACCCTGCACATTACTTTTTAAAAAACAGAAAAATTACGCTGCGTGGCCGGCAACTCGTTTGCTGGCCTGCCCTCTTCTGCTTCAGTTCTCTCCCCCTTGCGATCTGGTTGCCCAGGTGTTCTCACCCTCTGTCTGGCCATCTGCCTCTGGAAAGTCCTGTAGAACTGGATGAGGACCCAGCTGTCCCTAAAACACATACGTATCTTTTTGCAGAGGCAGCAATGGCTGCAGAACAAGCTTGTTTGGGGAAAGATGAAGCGTCTCCCCTCAAGCAGGAAAGTCAAGAAGTGACTTATGGAGGCTGCACCATGTGAAACGCTAGAAGCAAAACACCACTAATTCCTTTGTGCTTGCTCGATGGCGTGGACGAGCAAAGTGAAGTGCTGGCTGGGGCTCAAGTCAGGGAAGACCCAAGCAGGTGGAGGCAAAGCACCTTCAATAATTAATGTCACAGGCTCTGTGACTTGGTTTGGGGATGAGTGGCTTCTACCTGCTGGGTGTCAATTTGGATCTTCTTGGGCAACTTACAGAAGAAGGGCTCTGTGTCATCCTCTCACCTCAGATGTTTAAGGTACTCTGAGCCCTGTATGCTCCAAAATTAAACCAGAGTTGACACTGTTTTGATGACCACAAAGCTATGACAAATTTAGGTTCAAAAGAGATGTGGCCTTTGGATGATGAGAAGGTTCTAGGGATGGACAACTGTGATAGGTTGACAGCTATGATGGGTTCACAACTGGAATACACAGAATTGTGCACTTAATGGGATTAAGTGCTTATATTATACAACTCTTGCCACAATTTAAGAAAGGAGGAGGCTTAGCAAAGGCGATAATACCACAGAGTGGGCAAGATCTATTCTAGGGTCATGGGACACCTACGTACTCAGCCAAGGGCATTCATCATGTCCTGTTTATTAAATGAGAGCTTTGCTCTCTCTCAACACTAAGACTCTGCACAAGGCCCCTGCTGCAAGGCCCTTGGCGTGGATGCTGATGTAATCGCAGACGTCAGCTCTCCACAGCCTCCCTCCTGAGGAGCTGTGGTAAACACAGCTGAGGGCAATCCTGCTGTGCAGGGCATCTCAGAGCCCCAGCACCACCACCTGCCTAGGAGGAGCAGCATCTCTCAGGATTACAGGATTATCAGCTGGTGTCTGCATAGCTGGGTTTCCTTTAGGGGAAAACTATGTTGGAAAAGTTATTTTTTTAACTGCTCAGGAATTAAATATACTCTGAATTCCAAATTAGAATATCTCCTCTCAAACAATTACAAAGAACCTAAAAACTAAACTATCGGAAAGCCCCCAAAATCAAAACAAAAGTCATTGTGTTTATAATGATTTCTAACACATATCAAAAAGGATCCAGCAACCTACCTTTAGAATCTGTCCTTGAAAAATAGTCACACCGATGCCTAGTAAAAAGCTTGCCACCATAGCATTATTGTAACTGGAAAATAAATACAATAAAGTAAACCTAAATGTGATTACCTATATCCATGGCAGAATAGGACACGATCCACTAATAATGAAGCATGGACATACACAGCCATGGAAAGCAGCCGTCGTACAAATACTGATAGGTTTTAACAGGTTTCATCATCTAAAATTTTTTTCTTCTACAAGAAGACGACAAAAATCTATGCTGATTTCTGATGCTTTGCCTTGCTCCTGGGGTGAATCAAGCAGAGAGAAAAGCTTTCGGCCCATCTGAGCAAACAAGTGATACCTCCCTTTGGTATAAACAACATGAGAAATCGGACAACGAACCCCATTTGTTTTCTTGGAGATGAAACTCAGACTGAAAATAATTGGACTCCTAAATACTTCTTACTAAAAACATCACCTAAAAAGAGGTTTCAAAATTGTCACCCGGATCACAAGAGGCTCAAATCCAAATTCTACTTGTCTCCTCACTGTCCAGGTCAGACGGGAGGCTTGCGTCAGCCCCAATCCACCCACTAATGAACACTCAGCAACCATCTCACACACAGCACGGTTTTACTTCTTTTGACCACAACATAAAATTTAAAGGACTAAATCCTTCAATTTTCAGTATCTGCCTAAAGTCTACACTAACCAGTGAAACAAGAAGTTCCTTTTAAAATAAAGCACAATTTTCAAAAGGTCCTTCTAGAATAACAGCAATGCTCTTGTCTCAAAAAATCACCAGCTCCCTTATAGGAAGACGGATTAGGTCTGGGGTACCAACTGAGCTGTATTTGGGAAGAAAAGAATTCCCACGGGCCTTGTTCCGAAGAGTCATACAGTGAAAATTCTCCAAGAACAAGGTGCAAAAAGGTGGAGTCCCAGTGAGACCCAGGAATCCCCACACTCACTTATCTTCTCACGGTGGTAGCCTGGGTCTTGCACAATGAAGTGAGAACTCCCAGAGGACAATGTCCGTGTCTTATTCAAGTGACTGTAACCCTCAGGTAGAGCTACATGAACGTTATGCGCTCCACAGAGGACTCATCATGACTATACAATAAATCCAGACAGTCCCATAGAGGGCTCTGTTCTGTCCTCCCTCTCCACATCAGCACAACGACATTGTCACAGCCTCATCTCTCTCTTCCCAAAGAAGCCGAACCACCTCCTCACAGCAGTCATCGATGTCCTCAGCCATCTCTTCCTCACAGCCTTCGTACTTCACTTGCTATCATGAAAGATGGAAAAGTAACTCTTGAAACTACCCTTCCGGATGAACGCCACCCCCTTAGGTTATGAACATATCCCTGTCACACCCTTTCCTCCTGATTGTAAACATAAAGCAAGCCCGCACGCGCGGAATCCTCCACTGGGCCATTCTAAGAGAAAGGCAATCCATGACGGCAAATGAGTGCACATATCATGTAAAAGGAAAAGAACACAGAGGCCTTCCCACGCTCACATCCCACATGACTTGGCAGACAACATCCCCAAAGAACTGTCTGTTTATAAAGGTAGCTACTGATGAAGCCATGGGAATAGACTAGAGAAAAACTGCAGATCTCTTGCTTTGCACTTTGAAATTCATTAAGAGCTACAAAAGCCCAAATATAAATAACTCATTTAACTATTTTTATGTTACTAATTAAACGTGCCTTATATGAAGTAGAGTAGTATTTTGAAAGGTAGAATTTTTTGAATGTGGGAATATTTGCATACATTTTACCAGTTGACCATCTAATTGAAAACAAAAAAACATTAACAAAAAAACCCCCTAAATTCCCAAATGCTAAGACAAGGTGTGGTGGTGCACCCTGCAATCTCAGCACTGGGGAGGCTGAAAAGAAGAGGATCACTAGAGTCTGAGCTGCATAGTGAGACCCTATACCAAATATATTTTTTAAAAAAATTTAAAATCCTAAATGCTGCAAACTCTAAAATTTTCTGAGTTCCGATTGGCCATCCATGGGGCTATGCAATCAATATCACACCCAAAAGCTTAGCATTTCAGATTTTTAGATTAGAGAAATTCCAACGCCTATACTCTAACTGGGCACACAGAAACCTTGCTAAGTTATAGCACATGTCACTGCATGCAGACTCCCAAGCTCTACTGAAGCAGCTTTCTCATGCCTCCAAGTCTATCTGCATCTACAAGCGTGACAAAGAGACCTGCGTAGAAAAATTGTAAGACATTAGCCTGATTGTATGCTTCTATATCTTCTTTGTCACAGCACAGACTCAATGTCAAAGATCAAACAATGGACCAGACTTTAGCCTCTGTCCAGCTACCTCACCCAGGCCCCCAGTCGAATCAGAAGCCATCAGTATGGCATCTTCCTAACCTATAGGCCAAAGGGTGCTTGATGCTTTGTAGAAAACACCAAGAAAATGTTGATAGCGCCAATTGCTAATATGCCCATCTGCACTGACACCCACACAGACCCCCCCACCCCCAAGACCTGGAAGAAGAACTGCTTGCTGAGCATGTATTTCTTTGCCTGTGGAAGCACTAGCAGTGATCATGCTGCCCTCCGGCCAGCCTTTGCTCCAGGAATCCCTGTTGGGAAGCAGGGAGGTGGAGCCACCCTGTAAGCAATGAAATGCTTATTAAGTAGTAGCTACCAGAGGGGGTTTGGAAATCTCTGTCCTGGAGGAAGGGCTATGACTGACCACTCCATCAATCAGGTCACGTTTTCCAGCCCGAAATAGGAGAAGAGCTATAGGACTGCCTAATACGAGTCCCTTGCTACACTCACTCACTCACTTACTTGCTGCTCTTACTTATAAACACTATTCTCACACCACCTCATCATTTCATGGTGCTCTGAGCAAAGTGGGGTAGCATCCCCTCTGCACAGATGAAGGGACTAAGGCCCTCAGGTGCTATAACTCACTGCAGCCACAGAACTAGTGGAGGATGGAAACAGGATTTGAACCCCATCCTCCCCATCTCAAAACCATGTAGCACCCATCTAAAACTCCAGAGGCCAGCAGACCTTTGTGGGCTGACCGTGGTAACCATGGCTTGAAGAAAAGGCAAAAACACTGCCAAAGCCACAAAAGAAGCAACAAGAATGTGTTTCCCCCTCGTGCTGCTCCAGCACCATGATACCACACTAACTTGAGCAGTCCAATCACAAAGGTCCCTGCTAGAACCTATTCCCTGGTAGGGGACCTCCATTTGTTTTCATCATGTCCCTCTCCAGCTAGATTTCACAACTCCAGAGCCAGCACATAGAGCCAATGCCAGCATAAAGCAGCAAATCTTAACCCTAGCACAAAAACTGAAAAAGTCAGCCAGGTATGGTGACACACATCTATAACCCCAGCACACAGGAGAGAGAGGCACAAGGTCTTGAGTTTGAGCTTGAGTTTTGAGGGCATAAACAACAAAGGAAGACCCTGGAGAGAGTGAGAGAGGGAGAGAGAGTGAGCAAGACAGAGACAGAGAACATGTGCATGAGAGAGAGTTAGTAGGTAGGAAGATCATAATTATGAAAAGAAAAAAATCAAACGGGGTCTGACCAGCAGATCTCAAGGTCAAGAGCCACAGGGCTCCAGCATTGAAACCTGACAGCTACCAGGAAAAGAATGAGCATTACAGCCTAACAGGGCAGCTCAAACTTCTCCAGATCCTCAGTGTTAGGTAGCTTAAGTGCTTCAGTCAAGCCTCAATGCAGAGGAACAAAAGCTCCACCCAGAAGCCACAGAACAATAGACCCTGGGGCATGCTGTGTTCTCAGGAGATCATGTGCAATACACATCTAACACTGACAGCTTCAGTAACAACCTCACCACTTCATTAACCAGCAAAGCTTCCATACTGTCATTGATTTAAATGCTACTCTAGGCCCAGTCCACAGAGGCTCCCAAATGACTCTCAGATGTAATTCTAGGGAGCTGGGCTTTTTCTCTGTCCCCTTACCTCTGCTCAGAGATTGCACTACACAGTTATCTTCCTGGGACACAGGCCGCCCCTGGCAATAAGCAAATTTACACAATTTCTCCTTCTCCCACTGGGGACCAGCTGCCAAGGGTTCAGCGCCAGGAGTCAATGCCACAGTGAGCTTAGCAGCCAGTTCTTGGAATGGGCGACTCCTCATTCCTCCTGAGCACACACCTGAGGGGGAGTGGGCACGGGACAAATTCTTTCGGGCTTTCAGGCTGTGCCCCATCACGTCCACAGCAGAGTTACAAAGGATTTATGTCTGGGCTAGTCATAGTGCCATTCTGGTCTGCCACTGAGCAAGTTGAGGCTAGTGGTAAATCTGGGGTGATCTCCACACAGCCAGAAGTAAAGTGCAGCCCCTGATGCCCTCCTCCCAACCACTCACTGAGAGGTGCTCGTCTGCTGCTTAAAGCTTTCACTACTGGGTGGGGGGCAAAGTTCTGGAAAATACATGGCTAGCCTAGGCAAATCCAGAAGCACCATCTCTACTCCCATTACTTTGCCCCAAAATATCAACGCCAGATGTAAAAGCCATTTCATTATCTGATGGCCTCTGGGAATCCAGAACTTGAAGATCCAAGTGAAGGAAAAGTTCATAGAATCTTCATGAGAGAGGAAAAACAATCTATGGAATCTCAGTCTGTATAACTGTGGTCTGTCTGTCTCTCACCTTTGGTTCAGAAAAGGGCTAAGCACTGGGTGGTGAAGCAGCTCCTGCTAAACAGTATGGTGGTGACAGTCACTGCTGGTCCACACTGACCACAACATGAAGGAGGTACCTGCAGGTGGAGCAGCACTGACCTAGGAGCTAAGAACTACACTAAGCCCCCAGCTCCACTGCCTTCTCCAAGTCCTTGCATGAATCATTCCATCTGCTGGACCTGAATCACCTCTACTGAAGATGGCGTGGGGAGATGGGGTAAAGAGGCCAACTCAATGAACTTCAAGTCCTTGCGCTCTCTGAGTCTCTTCTGCAAGTTCAGTAGCCAGATTAGCCTCAGGACAGCTTCGATGACCAAAGGGAATGTATAGCAGGATATGGAAACAGCAGCTACTAGCCAGTTTTGTAGCTGGTTTGTTTAGTAAGACTTGTGATGGAAATAAATAAAAGCTAGCAAAGATTCTTTCCTGTCCTCAAAAGAATTCAGCTTTGGAAGGAAGGAAACTAGTATCTGAGGCTGCCCACCTCTGTACCAAGGGGGTGTGCTCACCTGCCACCTCATCTGATGCCCCACACCTATTGTACTGAGTTGAATAAGGGCTCCAAGAAGAGATACTTGTCCCCTAGCCCTTAGCACCCATGAATATGACTTTATTTAAAAAAAAAAAAAGTTTTTTGTGGATGTAATTAAGTTAAAATTATAGATATTAGATCATCCTGATAAGAAGGACCCCAAATCCAATGGTAGATTTCCCCTTAAGAGGAAAATTCAAAACACACACTGAAGAAGACAATGTGAACACAACGCAGAGATAGGAGGGAAAGGCCTGCTACCAGGCAGCACCTTGATCTGAATTTCTAGGTTCCACAGCTCTAAACAAATGCACATGTGCTATTTTAAGCCAATGAATTTGGAGTAGCTCACTGCAGCAGATGGAGAAAACTAATACAACCATCACAGGAATGCAGTAAGCATTATTGTTCCCATTTTACTAAAGGGAAATCAAGTCCAAAAGAGCCAAGTGACTTGTCCTAATTCCTGCCATGCCAGATGTGTCTCTTGACATACCTGCTGCCTCTGTCAACGCCCTCATGATCAGACACACGGGAAGTGGAGGGAGCTAATGGTTCATCCTAGGTGTGATTTCTAGGAGGCAGAGCCCCATAAATTCCAGGGCTTCAGCAAGTCGCACTGATGAACCATGGTAAACCGTGGTAAAGACTTAGCGCCTCCCGCAGCCTGCAACTTTAGGGCAGCCTGTTTTATGACTGCCACAATTACTGAGACGGAGAGCTTCACACTACTTTTCCCTTGCAGTAAATGGCTAAAAAGTAATGGTGTCAGTTTTAATGAGGATCAAGCAAGGCTCCTAAAACGGCTCCCATAAACAAAAGCATTTCTCTTGCATACAACAATGGCTCGCTGTTTAATTCCAGAACACAGGAATGTCACTTAAATTACATGGGCTTTACATTAAAGTGCTTATGAGGATGCCTTTCCAGGGAAGAATTTCAATAAAAAGATCTCACCCATTCTGATGCTTCCTAATATCTGAACCACAAGACTACGTAGCATAGCAACAAAAATAAAACCTCAGAGAGTGTGAGCAAGAACAAGACTTCATTTTCACTGGGAAAGAGGCTCTGATTCTCTGTGAAACAGAGTTGTAGCTTAGAGGCTGTTATCACCCAGCTATACATTAAATTTGGGCCTGTGGGCCACAAGAAATTCATTGTTCAAGCCTGTATCTTTTCTGTTTTCACTTGCCAAGATGTTTGGAATGACTGCCAACCCTGTAATTCTACGAGACTCCTTAGCTGACTCTATTCTTATTTTATTAGTGCCTCTCAAAGCAATTGCTGGAGTTCTGAGCAAAGATGAGAGTATTTCACACCTCCATCTTTACTGAAAATGTCTTATACTCCACTGACTTTTGGCTTCTATTTATAAAGACGGTTCAAGACTTGGAAAATCATTGGAGTTGAGCTTTAATGGATATTCCCAACCAGCATTGTGTCATTATTGGCCCGCGTCTGGCTGGGCGATGTCCCAAATCTGTGACATAATCAGGCCTCTCTCTGCATTACTCCATGCACTCCACGCTCCCTCTACATCACACTACTGAATCATACCCTCTTTTCAACAAGACTGATTGCCAAAGGATTAACATTAGACAGCACAATTCCATTATTCAGCAGCCCAATTCAAATCCTTATCCCAAACTCTAAGAGAGATTTCAGGGCTTCACAGGGACAAGCTGCCAAAAAAGCTTGGAGAGGAGGTGGGGCCAGGGACTTTTGGATGCTTTACATAACAACTCCAAGTAAGACCTCCTGTAAGCAAGAACCCTGGGTTGGAATGGCAGGGACAGGACGCTGGGATTCCTGGAACAGTCCCAGCAATCTCAATGAATAATTTCCAAGCCTGTGCAAAGCCATAATCTCAGAAGATTGCTTTAGCACAGTTATTTTTTTCCCCATAATGAATTACTAAATTTCAAAATTAGGTATGTCCAACATTTAGCCCAAAATTGAACTTTCTTTCCTTACACGGAAACATGTCACATCAAATTCAGTACACACGAAGCCCAGAGTAAACTGTTACATGCCAAGTCCTGTGCTCTCTGTAAGTGGATTTCTAGTGCCTTGATGCCCAAACAGATGTGACCTGTTTTATTCTCATACTTAAGTGTGATACTGCTCTTTGTGTTTGCTTTGAAAACAGCTAAACACAGTAATTCTAAGAAACATACCATAAATATCTCTAGGAGAAAACAAGGCCTCAAGACTCATTCTTTTATGAATACCAAGGCCTATCAAATTTCACATCAAGGCTTATGAATAACTCAAATGTTCAAATAAATATGCTTCCCACTGAATGCTTGTATGCTGATAGAAGTAAAGATCATACCATGCTTTCTAAGGCAGAGTATCTTGTGAATTGAGTTTCATTTAACTTGACACAAAATCATAATGGTTTTTTGTTTTGTTTTCAGTTAAACTAAACCTATATAATTTTGTTAATCCAGTTTTTGGAAAAGTTTTTAGTGGCTCTTAGGGCAATCCAAATATCTACAGAATCCATCTCTTCAAAGAGTTTATATTTTATGAAAGGGACAGAAAAACCCATAAGTGAGATAATGTTAGGGGCAGATGCTCGGGAAATGATGTAGGAGAGGCTTGTTTATGGGGCCCGGTGGGTGGGCATGTGCTTCTGGCATTACCTACAGTCACATTAAAGCAAAATAAATTCTTTTGAGCTTTGCGTTACATCTAAGCCAGTAACCTACATAGAGGGAAAAGTTCAGTTAATCTGGTGACTCAAAGAAGTGGTCTACAAACCGGGTATGGTGGTACACGCCTGTAATCCCAGCACTTGGGAGGCTGAGGCAGGAGGATTGGTGTGAGTTCAAGACCAGCCTGGGCTACAAAAGTGAGTTCAAGACCAGGCTGAACTGCATAAAGAGACTCTGTCTCAAAAGTACCAAAAAAAAAAAAAGTGATCTACAAACAGGCAGCAGACTGAGGTCATGATAGGTGACGAGTCAGAGAACAAACAGCTCCAACACAGCAGAGATCTCAACCCTCCACCCCTGCACAATGAGCCATGCATTAGGAGCAGATCCACGTGTTGTCAACTGTCCAAGACAGCAACACCTTTTCTGCATCCCTTACAATAAAAACCCATCACAACAGGCAAAACTTGGGAAGAAATTTGAGTTTCCAAGACAACAGCCTATATGATCTTCAAGATGTTTAACTAAAATAGCTTACTTATTTGTGCATTCTGACAAAAATGTATTTATAAACTCATATGTATGGCTCCCTTTTTACAGAGGAAATACTTTCTAGGAATAGACACTGAACTGGCAGTGTCTAAAAACTTTCTTCCAGTGGAAGGGAAGGGCCCCTTGATGTTGATCTCTTCACAGCACCTATTGGCTCAGTCAGTATCACACCTTTTCCTGTACTTTTCAATCCACATGATATCCTTCTTTAGGTAATTTTACCTCTCTTCTAAAAACAAAGTTCTTTTCCATTCTATCTGACCTTTATCCTGCACACATTTTTCAGAGTAATCTCAGCTTCCAGACATTTTATGCAAGTCCACCTTATAAAAAAAATGGTGCTTGGGAACCAAGAGGATCTTACAAAACCCATGAAGCCTGGCTAATCGGGACACAAAACAATGTCAGTGATAGAAGACTCCCACAGCTTACAGGTAGAAAAAGTGAAAACAAACTGGTTCTCCTTAAACACTTGGGAGAAGCAAGATGCACTTTGACGTTTCCAATCACGGAAGCTGGAATGGACCAGTGCATAGCTGCCACACGAAGGTAGGCACACTCACCAACGACGTCGAGGTGATATGTGTGATTGATGGAGCCATATTCATTCTCTACCACGCAGGTATAATTGCCTTTGTCAGATGGGACCACGCTTTCCATAATAAGGCTCCAGTGCTGGTTTCGTACCTGAAAAGGTAAAAGTAAAGATGCTTAGTTAATCATCTTAGCACAGAATACCAGAGCACTTGCTTTCTTCATTTAAAAGGTGGTTGGTGGGCCATCCAGATAGGTCAGTGCCTGCTCAGGCAGACATGGGGTCCAGGGTTCAATCCCCAGCACGCCATGCTGGCCCAGTCCCTGGGGCATGGTGAGATAGCAATTGAGACTGGGCATGGTGGCTCACACTAGTAATCTCAGCACTTGGGAGGCTGAAAACAAAAGGATCACTATGAGTCCAATCTGTTTAGTGAGACCCTATAGACCTTCTACTAAATACATTTTTTAAAAAAAGGTGGTTGGTTAGGATCAGGAGATAGTCAGTGGTAGTAGAAAAGCTGGGCAAAATGAGGAAGGTAGAAAAGGATTACCTACATTCTAAATTGTCCTCATAATTCATGTGAAAATCCTGATCATCGCCATAGGAGCACCTATGAAACAGACACTGACACTGAGATGTATAGCGGTACTCGGAGGTATCAGAGTGGGTCTGCCAGTGCCATGGGTTTGAGGAGTACCCCAGAGGATCCCAGTAACAGGAAACCCACACAGTCTCAAAGCTCCTGAGCAGTGAGTTACGGTTTACTCACCCACTAGGACTCCTCAGGCCCTGTGTCACCGAGGCACCATGCGATCACATTAGTAAGTACTGGGTTGGGCATTGCCCTGAATGTCTGTCCCCTCCTGCCTTAGATAATGTCATTCTCCACAGAGCCCAGGAGGCAAGCACTCTTACTGTGCCTGGAGTTCTCTCACTAGACAGCCCTTCAGTTCTTTCTTCAAGGTTCTCAGATGCTCTCTGGAAGCCTCAAGACATGTCAAGTGGAAGCACAGACCTGGCCATCCCGCCCCGGTGGTGGCTGCATAGATGCTACATGTTTTTGATACACTCAGAATTCCAAATATGAAAGCAATGACTCCTTGCAAAATGTAAATGTTATATATCCACCTGTGTACAGCCCTTGAGACCTTGTGAAGATAAGAAGCACATGTGCAATAAGCTAGCATGACTCCTACCCACAGTCCTGCCCACAGGCAGGCAGACTAGACTCTAATGTTCTCACCTTGCCAATACAATGTTTCAGTAGACTCCCACTTTTTAACAAGCATAAATTTTCATGACCAGGACAAGACGCAAATTTCAGGGTCATTTTAGAATTCAGAGATTGAATACTTCTTTCAAAATCATCCTTAGGGTTACTGAAAAAGGCACTGGAGAGAATGCAAAGAAAAAGTAGTGAAAAGCCTAGGTCTAGCAATCACCAACTATCACTTGAGGAATTTCAGCTGACCTTCTGAATGATGATGCCCTGAGAAGGGCAAGTGTTTCCAGCCTTAATCACACAAAACCCGATAATACAGGCAGAGCCCTCGCAAGCACATGAGTGACTCAAAGAACTAAACTAGAGAACAAAGAGAACAACCTCGCAAGTGCCCCACTATGAAAACAGGAGGGCAGAGGCAGCAGGCCCAGCAAGAGGCTGCCAGAGGCAAGAGACTGCAGGAGCTCACTCCAGGTCCACCACCCTCAGGGCAGTTACTCTACTCTCTGCAAGCCATGACTGCAAAGTACAGTAAGAGCTATTGAACTCAGACACAAAATCACTGCTCACCACTAACGGTGCCAGCAAGAGTCACCTAGTGAAGGCCAGACCCTTCTCACAGAACACAGGCAGAGGTAAAAATGAGTGCAGCAGCCTGCCTGGTGCACACCTACAATCCCACTCTTCCTACGTCAAGCCAGCCTGAGCAACTCAGTGAGGCCCTGTCTCAAAATAAAAAACACAGGGATGTACACAGGACAAAGGCCCTGGGTTCATAAAGAATGACCTCCAGGCAGGTACCCTACTCAGCGGCCATCAACCATGGAGGCTGTCTCAGGGCTCAACATTATGAGCTGTAGTAGGAAAATTAATTCTCACTGTTGGAAGCATGACACGTATCCAGCAGTAAAATGGGTCTGAGGGCATCTGATCCACATAGAAAAGGTCCGTTCCCACAGATGATTTGCTCTGTGGTCCACCTGGGCCACAAAAGGTAGGAGAAAGACACAAGAGCCAGGTCCCCTTAGAGAAGCCTCCCACACATGAGTGCTCTGAAGGAGGTGTGGATACCCAATTTTCCACGTAGTACTAAGAGAATTTTCTATATGCTAGCCTCCGGGTGCTACTGGGAGCAGCAGCACATGAGCATGGGAGAGACAGCTATTGGCTCCCTCATTTAACTGGAGGCAAATAGGACCCCAAGGTGAGTACCTTACTCCAAACTCCCAGGGATATAGAAGTGGCTTTCTCTTTGTCTCTGAGAGACCTATCATATGAAGGGTAACTTAGGAATGCTGCCACAGGTCCTAACGTCACCATGCCATGTAATCCAGCATTTAGCCCTGCTGTAAATATTCAGTTCTTTGAGCCCCTGATCGAATGTCAAGCCCCTAAGCCCTTAAGCATGGTAGTGCCTCTCTCTGGACCCCATTCAAACTGTCAATGTCTTTCTTGCGCCTGGTTCCAGATTTGGCACACAGCGTACTCCAAATGGAACTGAACCTGAACCACATGGGGAGGGAACATCATCTGCCTCAGCCCAAGACATTAAATACTGGCATATGCAGCTCAGCCTGGCAGCTGCCGCTTTTGTCCCAAGGGAATATGGTCAACTCCAGGCTCTGGTTGGAGGTATGGCATTCTACACAAGGCTCCTCTTCAGTGGACCTTGCTCCCTGGATACTAGAAGGATACACTCACTGCAGATGTTAATGAGTTAACGCCAATAAAATGCTTTCATGATGAGATGCATATTTACCAAACAGGATTTTTTTTCACCCTGCTGAAACCTTGGTACTCAATCAATACTGCCCCATGCAATGCTGTTAATATTTATTTTCTTACACTACTGCTCCGGTATTTTGTTCCTTGACATCCCACTGATCCCAAATGATGAGCTGTGGTATTTTCCAAAAGGACATCCTTACAGACTGCCAGCAGTGGGACTTCCGACACTTTTGTAGGGGATATCCTACTGATAATTAGGGGCTACTAATAGTGAGCTAAACGAATGGGACAATAATGCTATAAAAATGGGAAACAAAGGTGCTGAGTGTCAGGGTCTACTAAATCACTGTGTTAATATATCAATCTTCAGTGTAAACCTATAGAGACTACTCTTACAACAAAAATGTAAGACACACTCTCCAACCTTTGGTTTGTTTGTCTGTTTGTTTAATTTCCCAGATTTTCACTACTACAATTATTTCAGCCACTTAGGTCAAATGCTTGTGCACCACCTTTTCTTCCAAAGAAAAGGAAGTGTAAATACCCAATAAACATATGAAAGGACGCTTAACTTCATTAACAATCAAGGAGATGCAAATGAAAACAAGAATAATGAGACACTGCTATTCACCAGCTGATTAACAAAAATTAGAAAGATCATGCATGTCATTCAGTACATGGTGAAAATGGAAGTAAATATGGACTTAAGCTGCAAAGAGGGACAGACATTGAGGAAAACAATTGGATGAGGTAATGTGGTGGCACCATTAAAGTTAGTAACATATTTTTTTGACCAAGTTAATACCACTTCTAAGAAATCAGACTGACAGAAAATAACAATTCCTGCAAATGGCACATGAACAAAACCTGAGGCACTCTTTGTAACAAGACAACGAAGGCCATAATGGAATCCATTAAAGAACTCAGCTGGGGATGTAGCTCTGTGCCAGAGCACCACCCAGAATGTGCAAGGCCTTGGGTACAATACACATGCACAGAATGTACAGCTCAGGCCGGGGAGATAGCTTAGGGGAATAAGTGCTTGCCTGGCAAGCACAAGGTCCTGAGTTCAATCCCTGGTACCACTAAAAAAATAATAATGTACAGTTCATCCTATATCACCTAATGGAGAGTTCATTACAACTAAACTATACATAGTCACTAGAACAAGGTATTCTTATATTCAGAAGTGCAAAAATATCATTATGCAGTACGATAAAAGAAAAGATTGAAGACAAAGTATACTCATGGTTCCACTTTAAAAAATGATACAAGAGCACCCAGCATACCCCTATACATGCCTAGAGACCCAATGCTACAAGCAGGGCTGTATAAACAAGCCTAAATGCAGGAAGAAACTATGCCCAGGCTGTAATCCGAGCTCTTGGGAGGCTGTAAACAGGTAGATCACTATGAGTTGATATAGTAGTGAGACCCTGAACACCCTGTAGACCCTTATCTAAAAATACCAAAAAAAAGAAAAGAAAAAAGAAACTATGCCCAAGGTGCCAGCAATTTATTTTATATAAGTAAATGGAAAGATTATGAATATTGTTTACTTTTTCTGCACTTTCCAAACTTAAACAACTTTCATATGCAACAAAAAGCAAAGGAGAAGAGCTCCGTGGCCATCCATAGGGTATTAGATCCAAGGTTATAAAACTCTTGAATTGATAACTCTCAAGCTAACCAAACACAAAAGTGAAGAGAGAGCCTGCACCACGCAACGCATGCGCATTCTTTCCCATGTCCTCATTTCTGCCCATAGCCAAATCTTTGCGAAATTCATCATTATGTTCCATTTCCCAAATAACAGAACTAGAGACCATGGGGCTCCAAAACTAGGTTCACTAAAATCTTTTGAAAATAACATTTCAACATTAAAACAAAGCAGATTGAAGATATGGGCCTGAAGTCTCTTGACAAAAAGTAGATTCTACAAACATTCCATAGCCTATAGAATGCAGAGACAAAAGGTGGCCCAGACAGGTTCAAAATTCTTCTGTTACCCAAATCTCTCAGCATATCTGTTAAATCCCCAGCTACCTTCAGGTGACAACAGGAAATATAGATTTAGTTGGCATGGCACCAAAAACACACAGGTGAAAAGCCAAAGGTCAAAGACCCAGCCTGTCACTTGGATGTTTGACTTCCACATTGCAAAAAATATTCAGATATTTCCAAATACCCAGGTATTCGATAATAAATGGAACAAGCACTCAGAAGCCATGCTCTGTGCCACGTCTAGTGCTCGTCTCTATGTGACAGTGATTACACCACCCATGACTTTTTTTCTACCAGCACTAGAGCCCAATGCATGCAGGGAGACAGCAATTCTTGGTAATACTCGCCTTCACGAAGGCAGCCCACACACTAAAGTTCAACACAGGCCAGTTATTAAAGTGCATGACATTTTACCAACCCATTCCCAAAGCCCACTTCCAGTGGGAGCCTGGGGACTCTATCCCTTCTGCACACATTTGCACAAGCTGGGCTTGCATGTGTCAAGGACCGTGACACTTGCAGGTGCTTATCACACAGATGTGAAGGCAAACACCTGTTAATGCTTAAACTCCACACTGATAGGAGTTTGCTTTAAAGGAGGTGTCCAGAGAACAGGGCTGGACTGGCTGATCAGCTAGGACAGTGGTCATGGCCAATGTTTCACAGACGAATGTCCAAACTGCAACCCCAAACCCACTTACTTATCACTAAGTGCCAACACCGCAATTAAACCCAAACAGTGAGGTTTTAGCTTAGACAAAAGTAACTGATACATTACCGTCTTTTGTTTTAAAAGAAAAGCAGATCAGTGTTACAGGTTTGCCCCCACCAACCCAGGAGCCCTGGTAGAAACTCTCTTCTCCTCTTCCTAAACAAGGGTTTCTCTAGAGCTCGGAAGTGAATCCCAAAACAAGTGTGTTCTCTCAGATGCCCACTGCTTGAAGGTGTTCACAAGGTAGGTGATGGCAAGACATCACCAGCTTTTGAATTTGGCTCTTTGAATATCCCATGACCTTCCTCATAAAAAAAGAGGGCTGCGGAGATGGCTCAGCGGCATAAGCCTGGCAAGTACAAGGTCCTCAGTTTGATCCCTAGTCCAAAAAAAAAAAAGGCAAAAAGCTAAACAGAGAACTGTTGCATGATATACAACGGTTCTATCCTTAGGTATATACATTCAGGAAGTAAAAGGACAATATTTTTATACCAAATGCAGCATTATTTACAATAGCCAAGGGCTCACTAAATAGCTCAGCAGATTAAAGTACCTGTAAGCAGGTGCAGGGCCAGGGGGTTGCGGGGGAGTTGGGCCCTGCCTGCCCCACCCCCAGGGCGTGACCGCAATTGAGACTGGGTGTGGTAACCCCAGCTCTTGGGAGACTGTAAACAGGCTGATCACTACAAGTCTAATCTAGTCATGAGACCCTGAACACCCTGTAGACCCTTCCCTAAAATAAAAAAATACAATAGTAAAATAAGCCAAGTCCCCATTAACAAATGAATATTTAAAATATGGTACAGGATAGCCACACAATGGAGAATTATTCAGCTATAACAAAGACGATCCCTGAAAACATGAAGTTAAGAAAGTAAGCCAGGTACAAAAGGACAAGCATCCTAGGATTTCACTTATATGCATTACTCAGAATAGGCAAATTCATAGACAAAAAACAGCACTGAAGATCCCAAGGATTAAGGAGAGAAAATAGGGGATAACTATATAAATGTAGTTTCTGTTAGAAGCAATAAAATAAGACAGTAGTGACAGTTGTACAGCATTCTGAACACAATTAACGTCTGCTGAATCTAAAAGTGACTTAAATGATCCATGTTATATTATGGTTATCTTACACAATTAAAGCAAACAACCCGCAGCCTTCATAGCAGGTGGGACAGTAGCATCACACCCTAGCACTGTCCTCAACAGCATTGCTAGGCGGAAATGTGTTTGCCCACTCCTTGGGGAGAGGTTACTTCTATCAGGGCTCCAACTTGGCAGTAGTGATATTTCTATACAACACTGGAGCCACAGTTGAAGGAAGTGATCTACCAAGACCATGAACTAGAGGTAAAATCTTCTGGGCAGGGCGACAGCGCTGCCACCATGAGGCCCATGAGAAGCCACCATCACAAAACATGACAATGCCCACCTAGCTCTTGAGGCCATGAAAGAACTCAGTGCCATTCATGTGAGGGAGGCACCTGGCGGTGTCACAACACAGCCAAACTGCAAAGAGGCCTGACATGCTCTTGTCCCCACCAAAGAACACCCAGTCGGGGATCAGAGTTGAAAGGGGCTTGGCTGAGGGAAAAAAATCTCAGCCAATGACTGTTGAGCATCCCTTATCCAAAATGCTTAGGATCAGAAGCACTTTGGATTTCAGGTTTGTTTTTTGCATTGGTTTGTTTTGTTTTTCAGGTTTGGAATCTGTGCATAGGCACAGTGAGGTATCTGGAGACCCAAGGGCACACACGACATTCATCTATGCTTCCAATGTGCTTCAAGCACACAGCTTGAAGGTAATTTTACACAATGTCTCCAGTGCTCCTCCACATTTTAAACTTTCCTTTCTTACATGTGAAACATGCTCAGAAATGAATATCCCACATCCAACAAGCCCTTTGCCCTCTGCTGAGGGACTTCATAGGCAGTCTAACCTTAGACTTGATGCTGTGGACTTCTTTGCTAATTTCACAGCCACACTGAGGAAGGCTTTTGTCTTGTGATCTCTGGGTGCTTTTTGGTTTGTGGAGGCGGGGGCGGGGGGGGGGGGGGATCTGGTTATGTTGGGTTTTTATAATTTAAAAAAAAGTTTGGTCTTTCTAAGACAGGGTTTTCACTATGGAGTTTATTTTGTTGTTGTTGTTGTTGTTGTTGTTATTTTTTTTTTTAAAAAAAACTTTATTTATTTGTTTGTTTTATTTATCTTATGGCCAGCTCAGCCTGCCCTGGTGGTGAAGCTGGCACAGCATGTGGTGCCAGGGATTGAACTGAGGTCCCTGCAGTTGCCTAAGCAGGCGCTTTAGCCCGCTGAGCTATCTCGCCAGCCCCTCACTATGGAGTTTAGATAAGCCTTGAACTCACTCTGTAGCCCAGGCTGGCCTCAAATTCACTGTGGCTGAGGCTGGCCTCAAACTCAGAGCAATCCTCCCACGTCAGCCTCCCGAGAGCTGGAATGACAGGTGTGTGCCACCACACCTCGCTTATGATCTCTCTTCCTCTCTGTTAGACTCTGAGCAGTGACATGACAGATGGTTTTTAATCATCTATTCCTGAGCCATTATCTAAAAATGATGTGGTCTATTAGCCCAGTTATTTTCTTACTTTTTTGTATTATTTAGCAATAACCATTCTAAGCCCTATGCAATATCTAGCCACAAAGGCAATCCCTTAAATAAAACTGTGCTGTTGTTTAAGACAAGAAATAGCTCTTGCTGCACCCTAGTTTAGCAATTAAATCACAGTTCTCAGAGTGAGAAGGATCAGACATTCAGGATTGTCCAGTCGGCTCATTTTAAGGTAAGAGATCTGAAGCACAAAGAGCTTAACAAATGCTCCCTGCTCAAAGCGGATGTAAAAAATCTAGGAATGAGCATGATTAGGAAGACAGAGTCATGCTTCAAGTCAAGCTGTACTACTATATTAAATTAATTACATCTTAGCAGCATTCAACTGGCCTCTGCACAACACTAAAGAAAATAATAATCTGATTCTTAATCACCTAAGGAGGGCTCAGCAGGAGCTCTGAGATAAATAAGCCTGAGCCTCAGAACTGCAAACAGTTCCACAGGTCATTTTCATTAAAATGAGCTTTCTGTGCCATTCCATAATTCTCCTTGACTTTGCTTTGGTTTTCAGTTTTCCCTTCACTGGTCCCCTGTGCACACCACTCGAGGCAGGCTGTAACGTGGCAGAGAGGAGCCACGGTGCCCATAAACAGGCAGAAAGAGCTGGATGGATGGCACGGGCATCAAAGCACAGCCAGAGTTTAAGAAGTAAGCAGACTTATGAAACAAGAGGAAACCCCTCAGAAACGACAAGCCTTTGTTTGGAGAAAGTGTCAGGTCATCGGTCTGAAGAAATAGTCCTTGGAAAGCCTGACCCTCTGCTTCACTTGTGACTAAAAGGGTTCAGAGACGTGGATCCCTGGGAAGGCAGGGCCTCTGTGCCTCAAGGGGGTCTCTGCTTATGAGGAAGCGCTGTGGAAAGAAAACTACAAATCACAGAACAGCTCTCCCAGGTCGCATACTCAGAGGTGCATTTCTTTAAAAGTTCACGTAGGCAATGGAGGAAATATCAGAGGGAAAGCCCCCTGTCGGGCCCAGGCTTTCCACATGCTGTCCTGTTCAGGCCCTACCCAGGGCTGTGAGCATAAAGCACACCAGACAAGAAGCGGCCTGGCCAGGGGTGCCTGGTGCTCGGCCATAGGTGGGTGTGGTGGGGTACCTTCCCATGACTCCCTGCTGATACCTGGGGCTGGTTTAACATAACATCACTCTTTCACATGGGTTATTCTTTAGATAACTGCATTTTCCCAGGAGATAAGAGCTCCAGTTTTTCCTTTGCAAGCCCTAGAGGCTTCTGGGTTAAAATGTCTCAGTTTCTAGGCTCCCCTAAATGAACACCCAGGGCCACCAGTGTTGCACAAGTCCCTTATGCAACCACTTGTTGATAGGTTCACCTCCCTCCAGGGCCACCCCCTCCACTTCCCAGCCCCCTTAGCAGAGAAAGGCTGGGAGGACAGGCAGCAGGGCCCTGCATTCAGGAAGGTGTAGGATGTGATGCCCTTTACCTTCTCTTTTTTTTAAAAGCAAAACGTGCATAAGATTTTTGTCCCCACACATCCTGTTTCTCTTTCCCTCCAGATATGGCTGACACCTAATACAAGAGAAGCCCTCTGCTCCTGTGTCCTTGGGGCCAGGAGACTTCTGCAGAGGGCTCTTTGGGTGGCACTTCGAGCGCACGGTAGGTGCGCTTTGCTTGGCGGAGTGTCATAAATAATCAAGAGGGAAGTGCACCTGTTCAAAATCAAGCAGCGTTGCCCTATTAAGCCCCCTCAGTCTCCCAGCGTATTTGTAATCACTCGTGCACATTTGCAAAAAGCTCCTTGCCCATAATAATGATGCTGCTCTCGTTTATTTTAGGATTGGGAGTCCCTGGGGGTTTGTTCGCTCTCTGTACTTATTTACAAGACTATCTTAATTGACAGAATCAGTTAACCACCAGGATTTTGACCACTGTTCTACATAAATTGCATTTAAATAAATCATTGAAGCAGCACCCATTACAGGAGTTTTCAGTGATTATACTTGATGCAAATAATTCCACAAGCCATAAATTTAGCACTCTAGCTCTTCTTTACAACTAGTACAACATAATGAAATCTTTACCCAACCATTCTTTAAAAAAAAAAAAAAATTTTTCTCCAAGGCACTCACAGGCCAGAATTGCCTAACACCTATTTCACACCTATCTGCCTCTTACCCAGTCTTATGGACGGACTCATGGACTTTACCCACTTCCCTGGGTTGGCTTTAGACATTCATTTTTAAACCTTAAAATAAAAAGGCAAAAAGTTGCAGAACCAAAGAATCCTTGACAGACGAGTGTGGGATCTCTGAAAAAGGAATCCGAGGCACTTCCGGGTGGGCTGAAGATTTCTGGCTCCACAGCAATGATGGGGTGGGGCTTGTATGCTGGCAAGAAAGGGACCTCCACACATCCCACTGCTGCCCTGGAGAGCTCCTCTCTGATGCAGGATCTGAGCAAGGGCCGGGGAGATAGCTCAGTACAAAGTCCTGAGTTCGACCACAGTACCAAAAAAAAAAAAAAGTAGTGCACTATTCTACCCTTGATGCAAGTTTTTCACAGGGTGAGCATCATCATGCTGGCATTTATGTCCTTGGGACATCTCCTTCCTCGTGCATGCTTAGTAATAGAAAACAGCAAGCATGCTGGAAGGTCACACCCACGATTACGGCACAAAAGGAGGCTGTAACTCCTGTGCTCCTCCTTACCCCACCCCACCCCACCTGCTCCTCTTGCTTGCTAAGCCTGATGACTTTGCAATTTCCCTATGGAAAGGCCCATGGGAAAGGATCTTTGAGCAGCCAATAGCCAAAAACTGGAGGGAGTGGATCCAGGGAATAGCACAGGCAGTTCCTGCCCCAGTTAATCCTTCATGTGACATCCTTCATGTGGGACCCTGATTACAGACCTGACAGAGACCGAGGGACAGAAGCACCTACTAAGCCACCCTCGGAATCCCGTAGTCCTATGGCAAGTGTGAGATAATAGACATTGCTTTTTAAATCATGGGGCAAATTTTCTTATGCAGCAAGAGGTAACCAATATGCCCACTTGGTCTCAAATGCACCAAAGAACTTCACAGCACGATGCCCTGACATCCTCATCATATGCCATTCATTAAGTGCTCAACGAGACATCCTTCCTTCTTCCTTCCACCTCAGCCCCAAATCCCTCCCGGAAGTCCTGACTGTTTCCCCACAGAGCTCACACTACCTCTCCTTGCAGAGCCATAGGACACAGCAAGCTCTCTCGACCTCACACTCAGCAGCATCCTCTGACTGCCAGCTCCGCTGTCTGCCTTCCCCTGGGCCAAAGCCCCTGCGCCCTGGACAACATCCTGGGCTCTTTAGTTTCCCCAGAGCCTAGGACACTGCCTAGTATGGAGGTGCTGAGTCAACATTGGCTGAGTGGATGGACAAAGACTCAAAGAAACATTCACAGACATCTCCAGGGAGACACGGTCAATTTCCAACACCAAAATGAGTGATGAGACTCAATCTCAGGACAATGACAGGCCCTTTAGGCTCCTCCAAGATAGAAGGAGGTCTGCCTCTGTCATCATCCAGTGCCCTCTGTTAAAGAATAATTTTTCACACTCCTGTCTCTAATCCAAGACCATCCACTATTACTGAAATCCTGCCCACACAAGGCAGGATTTCACTGAAACATCTCAAATTCTACATCAGTTTGTTTTACAGACCATAAAGCATATAGAAAACAGACTCTCAACTTTCGACCCTCGTTATTAAACTCTCCTCATATAAAGAACACAAATGGGGATTGTACTTTAGAACTGCATTCAAGTCCAGGGTTATTTTTAAGATAATCAAACATTAACACAGCACATTATAATTACCAATTTTTTCCAAAAATATTTCTTCTATTCTCACTAACTTTGGAGAGCTTTCAAAAAAAAGCAAACATGTAAAAAAAAAAAAAAAAAATCTAAAGCTTAATTCTACCTTATAGCCTCCAATGCGATGCTCCTGCTTGAACTCCTTCCCGTTCTTCAGCCATCTCATTGTGGGAGTTGGGTTCCCCCCAGCAGGACATCGGAACTTGACCGTGTTGGCCGCAGGGACAGCGTGCAGCCGCTTTTCCATCTTCTCCGTGTTGGTCCAGTACGGTGCTCCTGATTTGGAAAACAATATTTACACTGATGTACATGGAAAACTGCATCTCCACAAGGAAATGCCAAAGCAGGGAATCTCATTTTATTGTGTAGGAAAGGCTCTATATTTTTAGATCTTTGGATAATATTTACACGAGGAACACATTTTCAGAAGTCCAGTCCAGCTGGCCTCGCAGAAGTTCCCTCCAGGGCCTGCTTATTGGCTTACGCCTATTAACAGTGAAAAAAGTATTTGAGCCACCTTCTTGCTCTCATTGTTGGTGCCAGAAAATAATTTCATGTCAAATCATGTTTTAAAATGTTACTTTATACTCCCAGCAAGAACATATGCAATAACAATAGCTCAGTCCTCCAAAAACACATCATTTTTAGATCAACACACCTATTTTTTTTTTTTTTTTTTTTTTAAATGTATTTGATACAGGATCTCACTGAGCAGCTCAGACTCGTAGTGATCCTGTTTTCAGCCTCTCCAGTGCTGGGATTAAGGGCCTGCACCACCACGCCCAGCCTCCATGGCAACTTGGTACACCCAAGGTGGGGTCAATGCAGCACATGGTGCTGGGAATCGAATCCTGGTCCCTCAGCTTGCCTAAGGAGGCACTTAGTTCACTGAGCTGTCTCCCCAGTCCTGATTAACACACCTATTAAGTGGTTTTTTTTTTTTTTTTGCGGGACCGGGATTCAAACTCATGACCTTGCACTTGCCAGGCAGGCACTTGTGCCATGGAGCTATCTCCCCAGCATATGTACCCACTGGTAAAAGCAGGCCATCATTAAGAGCCTCGTCGATTTATCCATCAGAGTTTTCCTTTAAAGGGAGATCAATATTGTAAATTATCATTCTGTTAATAAACCCATCCTAGGAGGCATCCTTAATTTCCCGGTGCAAATACAAAATATTATAGCACCAAATGTATTTTAATTTTTAAATGTTTTCCTCTGTAGTGGTGGTTATGCAAACCCAGTAGTCTTATTCCCATGCCTCAGCTGATAACTTCACAGGGGGTTACTAACTAGATGTTATCAAAAGTCATGCTCCTCTAAATGGCCTTTGAATCATAAACACAAATGATTTTGAAATGCAAGAAAGGAGCTAAGCTTTGGAGCTAAGGAGATAGCTCCACAGTGTATGTGCCTGCCTCGCAAGCATTAGGATCTGGATTCCATTCCTGATACTACATGCTGTGCTGACCTCATACCTGTAATCCCAGTGCTGAGGAGGCTGAGGCAGGAGGATCACTACAAGTCCAAACTGCACAGCAGCAAGACGCTGTATCAAAAAATAATTTTTTAAAAAAAAAAGAAAGGAGCTAAGTTTTAAAATCATCAAGTTAAATACTATATGTTTTATAAATTAGAAGCACAGCTTCAGTCTAAAGTATGGCTATGTATGTGTCAGACCTGCTGATAATGGCTAAAGACTATGACTGATGAACGCCACTCACTTGGCCAACACTGCACTAAGAGCTTTTACATTTTTAACACATGAATCCTGACAACAATCCAATGAAAATGGCACTGTTATTATCCTGTTCATGGGTGGGCTAACTAAGGAACTAAGAAATAGAGTAATCTGGCCAAAAGCCACAAAGCTCAAACCAAATCAGGCCGATGCCAGAGCTCACTGTTTCTGGCCTGGCTGTCCATCATGACCAAGACCCAGCTTCTCTAAAGGGTGAGGACCCACGCCTTCAACTACCTAATATGGAATGCCGGCAAGCAGGACAGCCAGCCTGCACCAAACACAAACGTTTCCTCCTTTATTACTGTCCAGCACGCCCACCGAAATCTTGGTCAGCAACTCAACTGTTCACATGGGCCTTTCTATCCTAGCAAACTGGTACCCCAGTCCCTGGACTCTCTGCCCCTGAAGGACCCATCCACAGGCCACTTCACACCTCTGCTGCTTTCTGCTGCACCCACGCCCCACAAACCAGACACAAAAATGATCTTCATTTCTGAGGCTTAGAAGCATCCTCTCCTCTACAAAGGGGCACATGGGCCAGAGGGCAACAACTATCCTAGCAGCTATACTCTTGTATTAACTAGCAATTAGAATTGCAACCTAAACGTCTACCCCTAGCCCTACTGCTTGTTCTTGAAACCTGCCATGGGGGTGGGGCTGAGATTTCTGTGTCTTATCCTTGTGAACACCCAACTGGTAAGGTGGTGGGATTTACATGACATCACATGATGCCAAGCCAGTGCAACAGAAGGGCAAAACCACAGTCACCATGTAGAGGACAAGAGAGAGAGAGAAAGAGAGAGACAGACGGACAGACGGACAGAGAGAGAGAGAGAGAGAGAGAGAGAGAGAGAGAGAAGGTATGGAGGGAAGATGACGGGAGAGATGAGGCTGCATTTTCTTCTTTGAATTCAGCGGCCTTTGCAATGAGCAGGCAACGTGGATAGCCATTCAGGTGCCTAATGTCCATAAACACCTCTTTTTTTGTGAGTTCACCATGGAGTACTTGACTCCCATTTATCACAAGCCTCTTGGGACCTGGCATATATAAAAACAATCCCAATAATCTTTCATTTAATAAAAGCTTCTACTTAGAAAATTCCATCCATGCCCACTGAAAAGAAACCATTGAGAACAAAAATAAATAATGAGCTTTGTCCCTACACAAAGACTTTTATAAATCTGACCTCAATGAAAAGCATACCTCATACTGTCAGGTGTCTGCACTCGTGGCATTTGTTTAAATAAACACAATAGCCTATTCACATGAATTAGCTAAATATTAATGTAGTAACTCTTTCAAATAGCATCAATTACCACTAAGTTGATCCTTTGGAATGCCTTTTCTCCCAAGAATGAAATCAACAGATGTATACTTACATACTATTAGGCATGATTTTTTGTCCCCAAAACATCAAAAAGGACTTGGGTCAGGGAACTAGGAATGCTGATCTTTCTTACTTCCACTAGGCTGCACCTAGCACCTAGCACCACTGGCGACACACACTGCATGGGCCTGGACTCTGGCAACAGCACACTGGCACTGGTCCTTTCTCCTGGCACCTTAGGCATGATTTAAGGACTCAGGTAAAAGAATTCTGCTGGAATTTCTGACAGGTAGCCACTGCCCTAGGGTAAAGTTTCAATCAACAAAATTACACCTATAAAATCTGTGCACAGAAAACAGATATCCAGCCATGTACTGGGGTGTGGGCACAACTTCACAACTTGGCCTCAGATGCCTGAGGTGGGGAAGGATACCATGAAATCAAGTCACCAAGTAGGAACAGATACTTTACATAGCTACAGCTCGAAATCAAGTTTCTTCAAGCTTGCCTCAAGAACTGTGCATTGTGACTTGACAGAAAGTGCTACGAGGCCAACTTTGAGGAGCTCCATGTGACAGTTGGTGAACCCCAACCTGCTGCCTAGGCTTGTATCTCTCTGATCAACCTCACTGTGAGGAATATCGGAGTCACACAAGCACAGCAGCCCCTTGAAGCTAGGCCTCTCTTGACTATGTCAAGTTCACAGAATTTTTTAATAACGAGAAAAAAAAAAAAAAAAAACATTATTTTACAATGGCTTCTCCTAGCCTGAAGAAATCAGATGGTCTAGAAAAATAATATTGTGAGAATAACCCTTTCATGTTTCCCTCTTCCACAGCTTTTCATCCTTTATATTCTCTTCACTCTTCAAGATTTTGTGCCAGTTTGGCCTTCTAGCCATATGCAAATGCCAGCGCACCATGGACAAGCCAGTAGCTCAGAAGGCCTCCTTCAACCCAGGATTCAGGAACAACTTCCACAACACTCATTTGGAGAAGAAAATGGTGTACCAAATTAAAGATCTATGAAAATAGCGATGACCCTTGCACAGAACAGATGAGCAAAAGAAATGTTGCATCAACATCTTCATTTAAGATGAATCAGCAAGCCACTTTGAAATCAAGTACAGGTATATGAGTATCTACTTAATATGCCTCCCTTGTTATAGCCTTAGGAGTATATGAAAAGCGGGGTTAAAGTCAATTAATAAAGGCATAGCTATGACCTTAACCTCTGGGGCATGCAAATGAGTTACACGGAGCTAGCTACAAACAAGTTGACCTCAATCACAAATACAGTCCTCCTTGGGCTCTGATGTTCTTAGATCTTCCAATGTCATCTATAGTAAATAAGAACGTTCTCTTAGTCATTTGATAGGAATGATGAGAAAATTAAAAGAACAATAAGACACAGACACAATGAATAAACACAATTCCACTGTTAAGATACCTATCCATTACCACTGTTACACCGAACCAGTTATTGCCTATTAGTGATAAAGTAGAGGTTTACTGTAATGCAGCTAAAGTCTCTTATAGTGTATTTGATCAAAGAGATTTACAGACCTTCCTGCCTCCTACTCCTGCACTGCCTTTCTTTACCCCCTGCCGTCCCACAATGTGGCTTCCCCATCAGGATATCTCTGTCCTGGAACACATTCCTGGTGATGTCTGCTGATGAGCAAGGATGGAGAACCTCAGAACGTAGCTGGAGCTGTCTTCAGCTGATAAAGCAAGTATTCCAGGGCTGATGGATGGACAGATACGCCATGACTGTTAAACACCTTGGCTAGCAAATACAAGAGAGGTCTCTTAAAGGCCTTGCCATTCTAATATTTTTTCCCATTTATCTTTGTCTAGGTAGGTGTGGATTCTGTCAACAAATGGTAGGATCAGAGGGGTTTTGTTTTGTTTGAAACAGCATCTTACTTCTTGGTTCAGCCCAACCTTCAACTGACCATGTAGCCAGGCTTGACCTGAACTCATTACAATCCTCCTGCCTCTGCCTCCCAAGTGGTGGGATTATAGGCTGCTACCATCACACCAATCAAGAGGGAGTTTTTTGACCCTGAAGTTTAATGAGAAACCATAGGCTGATGGGCCTTGTTCTCACAAAAACCTTTACATACCCCAATACCGACATCTAAGGTTATGGTCTATAATCTCTCTCTGGAACCAAAAAATAAAAAAAGTAGAGCCCAATGTTTTAAAGGAAAAACATGGAGTCATATTACAATGCTACACTAAAAAAGGACCTCGGTGACTATTTGCCCCAATGGCTCACGGGATCAATCTCATCCAAAAAGGTTAAGTGATTTGATCAGAGCCACAGAGTCAGAGGTCAGGCTGCAGCTACCCCAAGTTTCCAACTCCCTGAGCACTGCTCTTTCAGCCACTCCAGGCTGGCCTGTGAACTCTCCCATGGTAATTAAGTCAAAAGTTCAGGATTTATGTGAGCCGCGGACGCTGACGACTGCCAACTGTATTTTTATTGATGCAAAAATAAAAAATAAAATAGCCCATTTCAGCTCCTAGATTAAGTCTCACAAACTCCCTAAAGCTCCACTAAGGCCTCTGTCTTAAATCTATAATTAGGGCTTTTAAAAATATCACTAATCAGGACATTTGAATGCTTTGACCCCCAGCGGGGGAGGGGGGACGTCACCATTCTTGCAGTGGACCACAGTTCATCTGGCATTTCAGTTTGGCATAAACTAAGAGAAAACAAACCTCCCGAAGTATGGAAACAGAGTGAGGGTGTGACGGTGAGGAGGTCCATCTGTGGCTTTACTTAAGCAGTCTCATTCAAACAACAGCTCATGGCATTCGATCACAAACACATTTAAAAAAAAAAAACAGGCAAATCACCCACAATGAAATGTCCACTGGAAGGCCAGTTGCCCCATGGGAATTCCCAGCATCTGCCTTCAAAGGAAAACCCTCCAGCCAGTGGCCGGGCACCTCCACTGGGGTTGGGGAGGCTGGGCTGTTCAACAGAAACCACCATGAGTGTTTGTGATACAACACCCTCACTCCTTGGTGAAGCTTTCACTAGGAAGAACTTCCAAAATCAAAGGAGGCCTGAGTGCCTTGACAGCTTGGTTTGGTTTTGTGTTCACCCTTTTCAACTCCCAGAAATGTTGACACAAGAAAGAATTTTGGGTTCACCCATTTAGACAATACCTCTACTGAGTAAAATTTCCAATTAGAACAGAGGTAACTAAAACCTATTATCATCAGCAGGTTAATCAATGAAATAAGCTTGACTCTTGGGATCTCAGCCTAAGTACCTTTGTTCTCCCTAATTACTTCCAAAGAAAATAATTGCCCTTTCTGACATGAAGCATAGTCTCAACCGGAATGAAACCAAAATT
>PVKN010005245.1:0-31285 GCA_004027915.1 Capromys pilorides | reverse complement strand
ATAATGCCTTTTACAATAGCATCAAAAAAAAAAAAAAGAAAAGAAAAGAAATACTTAGGAATTAACTTAACTAAAGAAGTAAAAGATCTATTCAATAAAAACTACAGTACTCTGAAGAAAGAGATCCTAGAGGATTTCAGAAAATGAAAAGATATTCCCTGCTCCTGGATAGGAAGAACCTACATTGTGAAGATGGCTATACTTTCTAAATTGTTATACACATTTAATGCAATTGCTATCAAAATACCATCAACATACCCCACAGACCTAGAGAAATCAATCCTAAAATTTATTAGGAACCAGAAAAGACCTAGAATAGCAAAGACAATCCTGGGCAACAAAGGCAAGGCAGGAGGCACTACAATTGCTGACCTAAAGAAATACTACAGAGCTACCATGATAAAATCAGCACGGTATTGGCAAAAAAAAAATAGACCTGAGGATCAATGGAATACACTAGAAGATGCAAAAACAAATACAAACACACTCAGCCAACTTATCTTTGACAAAGGGGCCCAACATGTTTACTGGAAGAAAGACAGCCTCTTTAACAAATGGTGCTGGAAAAACTCGCTCTCCACATGTGAAAACTAAAACTTGACCCAAGTCTATCACTATGCACTAAACTAAAGTCAAAATGGATTAAAAATCTAAATATTAGAATAGAAATATTAAATCTCCTGGAAGAGAAAGTGGGAGAAAACTTTGAAGACATTGGAGTAGGCAAAAATTCATGGACAAAAATCAAAATGCACATTTGATGCTTGAAAGGATCAACAAATGGAACCTCCTCTGGCTGAGAAGCTTTTTCATGTCAAAAGAAATTACCAACAGAGTGAAAAGACAACTGACGAATTTTGAAAAGATTTTACCTAATAAGTATTCAGACAAAGGTCTTCTTTCTAGAATTTATAAAGAACTAAAAACCATTAGGCTCACAAAATTCAAAGATCCAATCCAGAAATGGGCATCTGAGATGAACACACACTTGTCAGAGAAAGAAATTCAACAAGCCTACAAATACATGAAAAAATGCTCCACATCACTAGCCATTTCTGAAATGCAATTCAAAACAACACTTAGATACCATCTCATCCCAGAAAGAATGTCTATCATAAAGAAATCAACCAACAACAAGTGTTGGAGAGGCTGTGGAGAAAAAAGAACTCTTTTCCACTGCTGGTGGGAATGCAGATTGGTGCAACCATTATGGAAAGCAGTGTGGAGACTACTTAAAAAACTAGAACTAGAAATCCCATTCAATCTAGCTATTCCCCTACTGGCAATTTTTCCAGAAGAACTGAGAACATCATACCATAGTGATATTTGTGCACCTATGTTCATAGAAGCACAATTTGTGATAGCCAAATCTTGGAAACAACCAAAATGCCCATCATCTGAAGAATGGTTGAAAAGGATGTGGTATTTTCACAAAATGGAATATTACTCAGCTATAAGGAATGATAGACTAGAAGACTTCATATATAAATGGATATATCTTGAACATATACTCATTAGTGAAATAAACCAGACCTACATACGCCAATATCGTATAGTCTCCCTAACATAAGGAGTGAAAAGAAGAAAATAAATAAATAAATATTGGGTGGTACCAGGAACAGCAACAACAAAAAAATAGATAGAAAGTTTTCAGCTTTTACCCATTTAGTATAATATTGGCTGTTGGTTTGTCATAGACGGCTTTTATTAGATTAAAATAAAGAAGATCCAGTCTGATTTTTTTATATTGCTATCATGAATGAGTGTTGGACTTTGTCAAAAGCTTTTGCTGCATCTATGAAGATTATCAGGGACTGGCCAGATAACTCAGCGGACTAAAGTGCCTGCAGTGCTGGCTCTGCCGCCAGGGCATGCTGAGAGGTGGCCCCAGGTGTGGTGCACATGGAGGCTGAAAACAGGAGCATCACTATGAGTCTGATCTGTGTAGTGAGACTCTGTAGACCCTATACTAAATACATTTTTAAAAAAAGAAAACAAATTACTATGTGATTTTTGTGTTTGGTTCTGTTAATATGTTGTATTACATTTATTAGTTTGTATATGTTTAGCCATCCTTGCAATCCTGGGATGAATCCTGCTTGGTCATGATGTATAATCTTCTTAATGATTTGCTGCATTCTGTGTACTGGTATTTTACTGACGACTTTTTGCCTCTGTGTTTGTTAGGGACATTGGCCTGTATTTCTCTTTTGAGGTTGAGTCCTTCTCTGGTTTTGGTGTCAGGGTAATGCTTGTCTCCATGACTAAGATCGGGGGAGTTGTTTCCTTTCAATTTCATTAAAGAACGTGAGGAATATGTGACACAATTTCAGTCCTGGCATTGTGATGCCTACTGCTTGGCTCTTATTTCCAAGGATTGCTTTCGCCATTTTGGTTTTATATAGATTTTAAAGTTATTTTCTCAAGTTCTGTGAAGAATGCTGTTGCTGTTTTGATTGTGATTGTGTTAAATCTGCGTATCAATTTTGGAAATATGGCCATTTTGACCACGTGGTTCTACCTATCCAGTAACTTGTAATATCTTTTATTTTTCAATGTCCTTCTCAATGTCCTTTTTTAGATAACTATAGTTTTCATGAAGGGATATTTCATTTTGATAAGTTGATTCTTAAGTATTTAATCTTTTATGATGCTATTACCATTTTTTCCCAATTTTTTTATCAGTGTGTTTATTAGTATATAAGATCTATATACATTTTTGGGTGCTGATTTGTGTCCTGCTACAAGACTGAATTTATTAGTTCCAACAGTTTTTGGTGGATAGTTTGGGTTTTCTATGTAAAGGATCGTGTCATCTACAAACAATGGATATATATATATATATATATATATATAGATAGATAGATAGATAGATAGATAGATATAGATATAGATATAGATATATAGATATATAGATATATAGATATAATTCATTTTTCTTTTTCAATAACTCTTGCCAATTTTTTAAGTACTATGTTGAACAGGAATGGACATTCTCATCTTGCTCCTGATTTTAGAGGGAAAGTTTTTAATTTGTACCCTTTTGTTATGCCATCAACAGTAGAATTTTTACAACTGATTTTTATTGGATTGATAAACTGCCCTTCTATAGTAATAATATTTTCTTCGGGGGTTTTATCATGAAACAATATTGGATATTGCCAGATGCTTTTCCTGCATATTTTGAAATGACCATGTGGGTTTTGTCCTTGGTTTTGTTTATGCTTGTTTTTGTTTGGTTACTGATTTGGATATGTGGAACTCCTACGATGAAGCCTGTTTGGTGATGATTTGTTGCACTGTTTGTCAGTTTCTTGCTAAGGATTTACATTTACTAAAGAGAATGCTTCAAAGGTCTCTATATTTGGTTGAGTCATTGGCTTTAGAATCAGGGTAGCTTCAAGGAATGACTTCGGGAATACTCTTTCCCCTTCAATTTCATTAAAGAGTGTGAGGAGTATCGATGTCACATCTTTCCTGAAATTTTTGTACAATTCAGCAGTAAATCCATTCAGACCTGGACTTTGCAGCATTGTTAGTTTGTATTTTGTGAAAAAAAGAACAACAACAACATTGCACTGATTTCATTGCCTATTCCTGGATTAATCAGGGATTTAAAATCTTATTTCAGTGTAGTAATGCATATGCCTAAAAATATCCATATATCTTCTGAATTCTCTAATTTCTTCATATACAAGTTTTTGAAATAGTTGTTAATAATTTTAATTTTAGCAATACCCATTGTCTATTTCACCTTTTTCATTTGTCTTGCTTCAGGTTTTCTCTATCTTTTCATTGGTTACATTGGCTAATGGCTTGTATATTTTGTTTATTTTTCAAAAAATCAATTTTGATTTATTGATTCTTTTTGTTTTGTTTTGGGGTGGTTTTTATGTATACTTTAATCAATTTGTGCACTGATCTTTGTAATTTCCTTCCTTATACTAGTTTTGGGTTTGTTCTTATTTTTCTTAAGGTGCACTGTGCAGTTATTTATTCATACCGTTTTAGTGTTGTGGACATTCACAGATATAAACTTCCCTCTTAGGACCATATTCATTGTGCTCCATAAATTCTGGTATGTTGCACTTGGATTATTATTTAATTCTAGAAACTGTTCTTATTTCTTCCTGATTTCTTCTGTAACCCATTGTGTATTTGTTTAGTTTCTATGGTTTTTTTTAAATGGGTCTTGTTATGCAGTTCAGGCTGGCCTTCAGCTCAGTTTGTAGTCCAGGCTGGTCTTGAACTTTCAGTGACCCTCCTTCCTCAGCCTTGTCAGTGCTGGGATTGCAGGCATGGGCCACTATGATCAGCTCCATGCATTTTCATAGTTTCTTGGTTTCCTTTTATTGATTTCTAGTTTCATTGAGCTATAATCTGATAGTGTACATGGTATTTCTGTCCTTTACATTTAATTAAGCCGGCTTTATTGACTAGTTCGTGGTATAATTTGGGGACAGTACCATGTGTTGCTAAAACTAATGTGTGTAGTGGATATAGACGGTAGGTATTTATCAAATCTCTTTGTTTTGAAGATTTGATTTAACTCTGCTATTACTTTGTTGATGATTTCATCTAGTTGATCTATTTATGATATGGGGTATTGGGGTCCTTCAGTATACTTGCGTTTTTGTGTTTATCTGTATTATGAATTTGAGTGGGTCACTGTTTAGTGCTTTTATGTTAATAATTATTCCTTCTTATTGGATTGTTCCCTTAGCTAATATATAGTGATCATCGATCTTTTGATCAGTTGTGGCCAGATGTCTACTTTATCTGAGCATAAAATAGCTACAGCTGCTTTTTTCAGGTTCCTATGACATGGAATATGCTTTTACATTCTTTGACATTTAGTCTGAGAACTGCATTGTTGATTAAGTGTGATTCTTAGGAAAAAAAAATACAATTGGATTTTGTTTCTCATTATATTTCTGGTAGTATAAGCTTTTTGATTGGGAAGTGAAGACCATTCACCTTGAGAGTTATTACTTATAGATGTTGGCTTATTCCTGTCATTGCATTATTTATCTGTTGCTGATGTCCTATATTTCTCTTCTATTTAACTGCTCACCCTAAAGGGATATTGATTCTATTAGATCTTGTGTCATTGTCAACTTCATTGTGTCTTTCTAGGTCCCCTCCTTCAGATTTTTTGGTGTAGTGGCTTTCTGGTCATTAATTTCTTACGTTATTTCTATCATAGAAATGTTTTACTCCTCTATTAATTTTAAAAGATAGTTTTGCAGGATATATTTGTGTGATTTGGAAATTATTTTCTTTCAGAGATTGAAATACTTAATTCTGGCCTATAAGGCTGTGTTGTGAAATTTTCTGGAATTCTAATGGGTTTTCCTTTATAAGTGATTCATTACTTTATTCTAATATCTTTTAAGGTTCTGCAGCTGCGTTGAACCTCTGAAATTTTGATTATCATATGTCACGGAAAGGTTCTTTGCTAATCATAGGAATCTTGAGTTATATTTTCTCTTTATTAAATTCTTTTTCATTATTTTGAAAGTTTTCTGTGAAAATTCCAGTATGCAAGTTTTTTTGGGCCATTGTGCTCTCTTCTGACCTCTTACTAATTTCTGTAAATCTCAGAGTAGTGATGGAAGTTCCACTGCAGTTAGAGAAGCTATATTTGGAGAAGCTTTTAAAGCTTTTTATACTAGATAGCAGGCCAAAGATTGTAGGTACTTGAATTCAGCAAAATAACCCAATATAGTCCTATAGTCCATAATAGTGGTGGGTTATCAGCAGAACTGGCAATTGTCAGAAGCTGTTGACTTGAGCCTTTTGCAGCTCAGCATATTAATATAGCTTTACTTTTTATACTTTATAGTTACACGTTGCTGCTCTGAAAAGAAAAAAATAAAAAAGGGAGATATAAATAAAGGGTCATTTTGTTGTGAATACAAGATACATACAAGATAGGATAGATATAAGCTATTTTCTTTTAGTTCATTGAGAAGAATGGCTTGTACTAATATTGTTTAGACAAGATATCATGTCTCCATCTTGTCCTCTAAATAACTCCTATGAGAACAACAATATGCAATGTATTAATGACTGTAACTGTCCTACTAACCTGCTTTGAAACTGTTTCATTGCCATTTTATCTTTTTTCTCATTAAAATGAATTAAAAAATTTTAGCATAGTCTACCTTGCCTCATCTAGGGGCTGCTGGATCCAGTTTTTAATGCCTTTTGTTATTTTTAATTGCAGTCATGCCTCAATTCATGAACTCTTCAGTTTGCAAACAATTTGTTTCACAAAGAGAAGCGTTTGGTAAAAATCTGTTGTTGCTTGCTAACTCTGCATTGAGTGACAAACACAACTGTTGCCATCTTTCCTACACAAACACAAATGGGACTATATTTTCCTAAATTGCAGACAAATGAAGTTTTTGAGCAGGGATGCTGCTGCGTCTCCCATTAGTTAGTGTAACAGCCCTGTTGTTCTAGTTCCGACACTGTCCTCACACTGGTCACACCAACAGCCCACACTGTGAGAATTTTTAACTTTCTGAGTTTCTATTAGGAGCATCTGTATGGACTCTACTGCTTTCCATATTGGGCCATTCATGTTTTACATCATTTTGCTTACCTTTACTAGCATTTTTTTAGTGTCTTCTGGAGATTTAATAATCATTTTATTTGACCCACTTTGTATCTTCTGTGAGTTTGTCAAATGCATTATTGATCTGTTTGTTTAATCTCTCCTAATATTATTTCAAATAACCTAGGAGTGTGGCTTTTGGTTCCCACCTATTTATGTCCCATGTATCAATTTTGGGGGTAGTTGGGAATTTTTGGAGGCTTTTTATTGGCTTCCCTTCTCAAATGTAAAATTTGAAGGACAGAAAGGTTGAAAAATGAGCTCGATGAAAATGAGCTCAACACAACTTATAGTTAATAGAAGTAGGGTTACAAACTATGTCAGTAAGGTTCCAGAGTTAACGTTTCCACCCATCACATTATCATTATTTGCAATCTTTCAGATAAATAGCCATAATGACTACTAGAAACTGATAGTAGGCGCTGTACAATTCCTCATTCTCACCTGTAAAATAGAGGTAATTATGCTTGTCTCCCAGGGCTGTGAAGGACAAACGAGACTCTTCCGTAAAGGATTTTGCTCTATGCCTTGCTCACCATGTTGTCATATTCTGCTTTGCCTGCCTCAGTACATGCTACCTGCTAGCACAACTGTCTTTGGTTTTTCACAAACACACCTCACATGCTCAAAAGCCCTGTAGACATTTACTTCCACAGACTGCTCCCTCTGGAATAGTCTATGCCATTCCCATCTCTCTCACCATCATTAAGTCTTTTCTTGCTTGTTATCTAAGATTCCAGGGGAAGACAATTTTTTTCCTACATTCTTGAGACTTCTAATCCTACTTGGTATTGTTAATCTTTGCATGCTACCTCTCACCTCCTGGCATACTTCATAACTTTTGTGTTATATTTTACTTCTCTTCTCTATCCCCCCCACCCCTAAAGCTAGATGGAGTTCCTAAAAAGCAGGGATTTTTATCTGGTTTGTGCAGAGATTTAGTTTGACTGCCTAAATGTGTGCCTTGAAGAGTGAAGTGCTCAATGAGCATTTGTTTAATAGATAAAAGCTCTTTGCTCTATGTATTTTCATATGTACTGTTCTTTCTCATTGTTATGGTTTGTGTATAGGCGACCCCCCCAAAGCCTCATGCAGTCATGTGGTGGCTTCTGGAATTTGTAATTGATTATTGTGGGTGTGGGTGCTGCCCCTCCCCTGAGGCAGGTGATTTGCATTTCAATGTAAAGTAGGAAAAGAAGTTAGCTGCTTGAGCTGCTGCTAGCTGTCTCCCAGCACTCTTGCTCTTACCAACTGCCATGAAAGGTTGTTTTCTGCATGTACTTCTGCCTTGGAGCCAGCTGAATACAGACTGAAACCTCCAGTAATTGTGAGCTAAATAAACCTTTCTTCCCTTATTTTGAGCGTTGGGTATTTGTTCCAGCAACAAGAGAAGAGTAGCTAACACAAAATTTGGTGTCAGGAGTGGGGTCATTGCTGTGACTAAACCTGACCATGTGGATCATGAGTGTTTGGAAATGGTTTATGGGAAGAGATAGGAAAGGTTTGGAGATGTTGCCTACTTGCAAAGAGCTGGAACAGCTTCAGCTCTTCTGTAGGGGAGATTCTGGTCAGAATTCAGACCAGAAGGCTGATAGAAAGCCGACCTGTAAAGACCAGGTTGAAGAGGTTCCTGCTGGGAAGAAGGACTGCACTGGTTGTTGGACTGCAGATCATTTGTGTTTTGACTTAGCAGAGAAGCTGACTACATTTTGCTCATGGCTGGAGGCTTTGCCTAAGACTGAGTTTAAGCATGGAAGACTGATGAATCTTTAAAGCAGCCAACTATTGGGGCAGTGGCATGGCTGCTATTGGGGGCATTTAGCCAGATTTATGTTGAGAATCAAGATCAAGGAGCCCAGCAGGATGGCTGAAAATGTGAGTTTGGCCAGAAAGGAAGCACCAATAAAACTGTGGACTACATAGACCTAAGAGGATCTCCATTGCTGAGAAGGAACCAGAAGATGGAAAAGATGGCCTGAGGGAATCATAAGAGGCAGCAGTTTTCCACCCTCTGCAGCCTCAGAATTGCAAAGGTCAGAGACTTTGCCTTGAGGAAAGAGCCGCTGAGCCCTTTGTTCCAGAATGGTGGCAATTGCACCAGGTTCCAGAATGTCATCGGCATGGAGAGTTTATTCCTTGGAATCAGGGTCAGAGTGCTCAGTGATCCATGCGCTCAACCCCTATAGCCAAGAGAGAAAGAAGCCTGGCTACTGCTCTAGCTGGCAGCAGACCTTGGCATCATCCACGTGGTCGTTGTTTTATTTATTTATTTATTTTATTCATTATTATTTTTTAAATTTAATTTAATTTTACTTTTCTTAAAACTCATTTATTTGTTTGTGTTATGGCTGGCTCAGCCTGCCCTGGGGGTGGGGTTGGCACAGCATGTGGTGCCTGCAGTCCCTGCAGTTGCCTAAAGTTTCCTAGGCAGGTGCTTTGGACCGCTGAGCCATCTCGCCAGCCTGGCAGCTGTTTTAGGCACAGTGAGAATGCAGGAGTCCTGAGGTTAAGAAGGCTTCCACCTAGATTGCAGAAGGCCTGGGAGGCCAGGCAGTGTGCCCCTGAGAGGGCAATGTGTAAAGCTGTGAGGGAGAAGCCTGTTCAGTGGAAACCCCAGAAGTTTGGAAAAGCGAGGAACGTGGATCATGCAAAGAGGGAGCAAAGCCAGCCTGAGAGAGGAGCCATGGGAGCTACCACCTCAAGTGCCATAGGGTTGGAGTCACATGGAGCTTCCAGTTTGCCTCAGGTTGCTTTGGATGTTCCACAAGGACCTATAGGATTTATTGTGGGTCCTTCTGTATTTTGGATTTGTGTTGGTCTCAATGTTTGGTATCTTGCTTTGTGTACCTTTTGGAATGTTAATGTTTGTTTTGTGCCTTTGAATGTTGGATGTGTTTAATTTCCACTTGTACAGAGGCTCACAGAGACTTGGGACTTGGACTTTTCAGCAATGCTGAAACTGTTGGGAATGGCAACTCTTAGAGATGGACTAGAATGTCTTTTGCATAAAGGGATGTGCATGAGTCTTTGGAGGTCCAGTGGCCAAATGTTATGGTTTGTCTATAGGCATCCTCCAAAGCCTCATGCAGTCATGTGGTGGCTTCTGGGATTTGTAATTGATTATTGTAGAAATGGGTGCTGCCCCTCCCCTGGGGCAAGTGATTTGTATTTCAATGTAAGGTAGGAAGAGAAGTTAGCTGCTTGAACTGCTTCTGGCTCTCTCCCGGCATTCTTGCTCTTGCCTGCCACCATGGAAGCTTGCCCTGTCTCATGTGCCACTCTGCCTTGGAGCCAGATGGATATGGACTGAAACCTTCAGTAACTGTGAGCTAAATAAACCTTTCATTCTCTCATTTTGAGAGTCGGGTATTTGTCCCAGCAACAAGAGAACAGTAACTAAGACACTCATCCTCTAGTCTCAGCTTTTTGTTCCACGTGCTCAAATAAATTGCTGTGGTTGGTTCTTAAATGACTCCTCCCCCGACTCCCACAATGCCCACATGCTGAAGGCTGGGTCACCTGTCTGTGACACTAGTGGAAGGTTGTGAGGAGGGACTAACGCTGGAAATTGATCGCATACAGACGAACAAAGGGAGATTGATCTCAAAACAAAGAGTGCCTGAGGCAATGCACGCAAACCAGCTGCTCCAGCCCAACACACACACACACACACACACACACACATGAGTGCAGAAACATATACATATGGACACATACACACACAGCATGTGCCCCCACAATTCAAGTGCAGGTTGCTAGACAAACGGGTGTCACCTGACACCAGCCTACCAAATGTGCAAATAAATGCACTGTGTTGAATGGACAGTTCCTCTCCTACCATCTGGAGAGAGAACCCCACCTGACCTTAGCTTTCTTTATATTGCCTCCTGTTTCTCCATCCTCTCACTGTTGTTCCCCATGGGAACCCTGAAAGCTATGCTGGGTGCAGCAGTTGGTAATGGAACTTCTTTGAAGTAGGTCCTAGTAATAAGAGGTGAAGTTGCTGGGATGTGATCTTGAAGAAATACTAGAATATGGACCTTTCTCTTCCTTCTTTCTGTTTCCTTGCTACCACATGATATTAGCCTTCCTCTAGCATACATTGTCATGATGGTCTATGTCATCACAGGCCTCAAGCAATAAGACGAGCAGTCATATTTGGGAACTCTTCAAATCATGAGCCCAAAGCAACCAGGTATGAGTCTGTCTCAGACATTTTGTCCCAAAAGAAAGTTGACTACTACAGAAAGCTTCCCTGACAACCCTCATCTATTCTCACTTCCAGATGATCATCATTTTGTACCATTTTCTTCTGAACAGTAAGTGCAGCTTATCAGTGCTTATGTTTGTGAAGCCTTGATTAATGTATGCTTATCCAGCATGCGATAGTGTCCATGGGGTTGGGAGTTGTTTTGCTCAGGCCAAGCACAGTGGCTGGTAGGTGACAGGCTTTAAATATAAATGAATAATGAATGTCTAACTAAGGAAATGAAGAACCTGTGTGTGTGTGTGTGTGTGTGTGTGTGTGTGTGTGTGTGTGTATGTGTGCACGCCTGCATGCATGTGCGTGTGTGTGTGTATGTGCATGTGTGTGTATGTGTTTACCATACAATAGATAAGTAAGGCTATGTGAATTCTTCAGGAGTATCATAAAGTCATTTGCCTCTTTAGTTTACTTAGCAAGTTTGCATAATATGATAGCTAATTTTACGTGTCTGCTTATTGGGCTACAGGGCTCCCAGGAATACCGTCCAACATTTTTCCAGAGGCTTCCATGAAGGTGTGCATAGGTGAGATTTAATATTTTAATTAGCAGGTTGGGTAAAGAAGGTTGCCCTCTCTAATGGCCCTCATCTAATTCATCTGGGGCCTAAAGAAAATTAAAGGTCAAGCTTTCATAAGTAGAAATGAAGGGAGCTCTCTGTCTGCCTATCTTTAATTTGGTACATTGGTTTCCTTCATGTGCCTTTCAATGCAAACTGAAACACTGGCTTTTCACTGACCTTAGGCCTACTGTCTTTCAGACCACTTGCAACATCAGCTCTTCTGGTCTCCAGCTCGTTTCCTAAAGATTTAGTAAATGGCAGTTTCTACTGGCTCATCCCATTAGCTGATTCTTTGTAATCTTTCTTCCCTTGTGAGTATGTGCACAAGTATGGATGTGCCTGTGCTCATAAATACTTCTGAGTGTGTATTCCTGTTTCTATTGTTCTTGGCAACCTTGATTACACTTCACCCTAACTTTGGAGCAGAGGGAGCTCAGAGGTTTTATATGAAGTCTCACATCTTCTGTGTCACCAAACCAAGTCTTCTGGCTGTACAAGCCCCACTTTGGTGTTTCCTCGGTTGTTGCAGCTTGACATTTAGCAGAATTTGACCTGACGCTAGTTTGAAGAGTAGCACACCACTGGTATTGAGATTCATAGGTGCCCTTTATAAAGGTCATATACTCCATAGCATAAAGATTTCCTTGAGATCAGACTCAGCAATCATTTTAAACAAGCTTGTCTGATCCTGCTTCAGTCCTTCCACAATTTATCTCTGTCCTTTCCCTTACACTGAGGCTTATAGTTTTTCTTCTTTGCAGGTATGATATTATTTGCCTTCCAACTATGGGAGAAGGACAGATAACCAACACCTTTCTAGTCATTGTGGATGCTCCTAGCAGCTATTAGATAAAAATATAGATGCATGTATAATTTAAATTTGGTGATATATAAAGTAAAAACTATACATTGAAGGCAGAGACAAGAAAAAGAAGTAACATATGTATAAATGCATAATTCAAATGTCACACTGAACATGTGAAATGTAAAACAGAATTCTCACTTATGAGATCAACAAAAATTTCAGCTCCTATGGGAAGTCTTATAAACTTGTTTCCCAGAAAAGCTATCTCTTTTGATTTTGTGTCCTTTCCTTATGGAAAAATATAATTTTTTTCCAGTTATCAGATACTGTTGCAAATATGAATTTATCTTCCCTGGACTGCTGGCATGTTTTTCTTTTCAGAATGTATAACCATATTATTCTCATAGCTCAAACTCTATGTATACTACCTAACCTGTTCCAATAACTCTGTAAAGTCTGATGTGTATCTCCTTACTCTCCCCACCTCTGTTAAACCAGGACAATTTCCTTTTCAAGGGGCTTTCAGAGAGAGAAAAAAAGGACCTATTCATTTTCTAGCATTAAACTGACATGATCTTAACCAAAAATAACTAGACATTTGTCAATTTTTCTGGTTTCCTTGGTGATGCTGAGGGCAAGAAGTCACAGATTTTGGACCTTGTCCTCAGTTAATGAGAGGAGCAAATCACCTATCAAAGTGCAATGATCTGAGATTATGCTAAAACTTCATCTAATGCCATCCAAGAATGAATTTCTGATGCCAAATTCTTGCATAGAGAAATAAAGAACAGCAGCCAATATAATTAGCAAGCAGTTCTTCCAGCCACAGGATTTACACCTGGACATAAACATGTTCACTGAGGTTGGGACGCACATTTGCTAAGGCAAACACTTTTTTGAAAATTTGCAAGCTAATGATCTTGCACCGACAGCATAACCTTGAGCTTACTGCCAAGCAGAATGCCAAGTGCAAACACTTAATAGAGGCAAACAAGCAAAAATAATGGCCTTTCTTGTAACCCCAGGTCAGTGACTCTGAGTGCTTTTGTGGCCCGTGGAAACACTTCTCTGGTTCCTGATCATTTTTATGTGTTTTATGATCTGACTTGATACGGATGAACAACGCTTCATCAATCAGAGAAAAATGCAATAATTACTCTTTGCACTTCAACTTCTTATCCTCAGAAGTGGAAATAATCAACTATGGGCTATTCATTATCTGAAATACTGCCAAAAGCCATTGGTAAAGATCATTCAGCTTGACTCTTGGATCAGGGACAGTTTTAGAATTTATCTTGTGTATGGTGGGGAACTGGTTAAGATTACAGTAACTAAATATCTCAATTAACTGAGAGGAGACCTAGTAAATGAAATGCAAGATGTAGAAAAAAATTAATCAGGCTCTCTAATCTCAAACAGGCTAAATAATCACTATGCAGTTCGGGTTGTCTTGTCCAAAAAGGGCGAATAATGATTCGGTGTCCATTGGAGTATCGGAGGGTAAAATGAACGATATATGTGGAAATGGCTTGGACATTGCCTAGTCCAATGCCAAAGTGGTCAATAAATATTAAATGAATATGAAATACAAAAGCATTCATTTATGCTTCAAATTAGACCATTCCCAATGTTGCATTATTTTTCCTTCGTGTTTGCCTCCCTAGCATCTAATTCTCTCCTCACATAGCAGGAACTTCCTGTCATCAAAAGATATATGTGACAACAAATCTGTTTTTATTATTCAAGTTGTGAAAATAAGCGAAGTACAACTTCTAATCACCTCAGGGAAGCACAAACCAGGCATCCTATCATATTATGCATGTCCTTTAGTTATCATATTTGTTATTCATCCTTTCCATGTTGCCATAAGCTTCATACAGGCAAGCATCTTTATTTTATTTGTTAATATTCCCTCAGCATGCAGAACACTGCCTGAAACAAAAATATTGGTTCAGGAACAAATAATGCAAAAATTAAAAGGAAGTTCAAGGTCACTTTGGCTGGTGGGGCGTGGTGGTCATGCTGTTCGGGGGCGGCTCTCTCAAGGCTGGTGAGCTGTGCCCCTCGGTGCACTGGAGTAGGCAGCATGCCAGCAGAGCGCTCTTGATTCCTTCCTGTTTGCCAAGGCTGCTTTTACACATTCTTCCAAGTTTTGTGAGTTACCCAATACAATTTCTATATCTCCACTCATGCCTTAAAATGAATTTGGTTTTCACTGCCTGTAATTCTATGACTGGTCATGAATTGGTGCTTGTGGGGTTCCCACAGAAAAGACTTGTGACTAATCAAAGTTAGTGGGAACAGTGTGATAGATGACATGCCATCTTGATGGGGTCGCAGAGGAACTGAGCTAGCTACCCTTATACTTGATCTTCAGCTAAACAACTGTGATGATAAGTAGCTGCATTAGAGCCATGCTTCTCCAGCTCTAACAGTGATAAATTCAAAAGTCATATAAACCTCAATCCTGGTACATTTAGAAATTCCCTAAGGCAGAGATAATCCTTGCCTTTGAAACTGTGACACTGGTGAAGGCAATCACTTTTTAAGCCATTAAATGCCCTAACTAAATGGTTTGTTTTTTAACTACAACTCTTTAAAATGTTCTATATTAGTCAGCTTCTCAAGCTGAAACAATAACTGCTGCCCACAACTTAAAGAAGGAGAGGATTAATTTAGACCATAGTTTCTGGAGGTTGGGTGGCAGACTCTACAGTAAAAGTTATGTGGTGGATCAAAGTTCCTTAGTTTATGAATGCTCAGAAGGAAAGCAGGGGAGCAGCTCCTGAGAGGACTGTAAGAGGAACTCTGTGTGGTTCCCAAGACCACAATGAGATGATTCACTCAAATGCACCCAAGAACATACTTCACTAATCTGCTGGGCATTTCTTAATCCAATGAAGTTGACAAATCAAGATTAATTCAATTTACTCTTTTAAAACTTCACACTCAATTTTCCTTAAACCATAATTGATCCCTAAGTAATAGCAAATTCATGATTCCACTTAATGTAAGAAGCTATCTTATGCATAATCAGAAGTATGATAATCCCCACTCCATTGTCTTAACAGTTCCAGTCCCTTTAAAAGCTTCAAGTCCAAATCTATTCTGAGACTCAAGGCAAACTCATATCTGTGAATTTTTGTAAAAATAAAAACTAGATTACATTATTTCAGGGCACAACAGGACAAGGTAAATATTCTGATTCCAAGAGGAGGGACTAAGGAAATAGAAAAGAATTGGACCAAAGCAAGACCAAGTTCCAGAGCATGGAGACAGACAAGAGACCTAAGGAGAAGGTGCCAGGGAAGGAGTAAAACTGATCAAGGAAGGCTGTGTGTATGTGTACTTATTCTACCAAATGAATGTACTTACTGTGCATCACAATATATGCCAACAATAAAAAAATTAAAGAATAAAATAAACCCTTCAGAAAATGGAAAGGTAAACACTAACTGGAGAAAATATTTGCCATTTCTAGCAAAAGAATTTTTCTGGACTATATAAACAATATGCAATTAAATTTGCCCTATGAGAGTAACAGAAAGGTGATCCCAAAGATCTGGTCCTACAAATCGAAATAGTAGGAGTCTCTTATTTAGAGAAAAGGACTAAAGTGGTGATATGAAAGGTGAGCTGGGGTACCGAAGGCACCATGCATGACAGGCAATGAGCTCACCAAGGGCAGAAAGGACAATACGTGCCCTGAGCCTGGGGTCACCTTAACGTGTAGGAGATGAGGTGGAGCCGGTAAAGCAGCCCTCACGTAAGTGGCCTGTGAGGCGGGTGATCAGGGAAGGAGCGGTGCTGCAGAAGGCAAAGCATGAAATTCTCCCAAAGGAGTGACCAAGAGTCAGAGCTAGCAACAGGCAGCTCAAGAATGGTCACTGGATTTGGGAAGGGACCCTGAGGTGGGATGTTTTGCTAAAATGGTAGGTAAGAAAGCTGGAGTGGAGTCAGTTTTAGAAAGAATGACAGAGGATTGACTAGAAACAGCGAACTTCTCTGACTCTTCTGTGGAGTTTTGGTTTAAAAGACAATAGAAAAAAAGATAAAGTGAAAGTAAGGTTATGAAATCATTCTTTTGTAGTAAGAGTTATTGGTATAGTGGCCTTCATGTAACTTAGTGGACAGAGAAAGTCAAGAGATAAAGTCAAGAGATAAAACTTCAGGGTGAGGCCCTTGAAGGCATGAGAGAGTAAGAATCCAGCCCACAGTAGAGAGAAATCCTCACATTCACAGGGATGGGAAGCAGGGGGCAGTGCAGGAGCTTAGGTCTAGGGGAGTTGGGAGATGCAGTGTGAGCTTGCGGAAATTCTCTCGCTCAACTGTTTCCAATGAAGGATAAAGCAAGGTCATCTTCTAAGGAGGAAGAAAAATGCCAGCGGTTTGAAGAGATAGGATAAAATGTGATATTGGCCATCCAGAGGATGGGTGATCAGATGTACCAGGAAAAATGTTGTCAGCCTGGAAGGTAACACAGAGTTCACTTTTGGTTTATTAGGAGAATAACCAACATAGGTCTATGTGTGAGTGGGCAAAGAGTAGTTAGAGGGATAGAGTTGAATAAGGGTTTGCCAGACAGGCATGCAAGGAGAAAAAGCATAAAAGAAATGAAGTTGTGTGTGGGTGGGGCAACCATTAAGTTGATAGAATATGGAATCTAGGAAGGGACTGGAAGCATGAATTCTGATGGGTGGTATAAAAGCAATCATCTAAGCACATCTGTCTTAGTTACTTTTTACTCATTCCTGGGACAAATACCTGACACTCAAATGAAGGAAGGAAAGGTTTATTTAGCTCACAGTTGCTGGAGGTTTCAGTCCATATTCGGCTGGCCCAAGGCTGAGTGGAACAGGGCAGAGAGCATCCAGTTCATGGCAGTGGAATAGCAACAATCGCAACAGAGACAACAGACCAACCAGGGCACAGAGAGCAACAACGAGAGTCTGTCTCTCTGTCTCTCTTCATATTACATTCAGACTCTCTGCCTCAACCTATCTACCTTAGGCCATACCCATAATCCCAGAAGGACTCAGACTCATAATCCCATCCCTACTAAAACACATAATCCCAGTGGATCAAGAGTCAAGTAATCCCAGCTGTACTCAGACACACAGCCTCATCAGTACTAAAATACATGATCTCAGTGGATCATGACTCACGTCTCAAACCCTAGAAGTCCCAGCCTCATGGTTGCATGAGGCTTTGGGGGGACTAGACATAAACCACAACAACATCCCTCTGCAAAGAGGGTCACAATTTTTGAAATTGAAATCAGAAACAGGGTTCTGACTTAATAGCGACAGGAAATTATCAATGTAGAGATGAAGGAGCTGAGAAATGATGGCACTGGAGGCATCGTCTGAAGATCAGGGAAAGTGTGAATGTCAGGCTAGGAGGGAGAGACTCACCCTGGTTTGGTTGAGGATTTCCTTGTTTCAGCAGTGGCAGTCTGTGGCCAGGAAAGCTTCTGAGCTCCAGAGAAATGGGAATGCTTGACTTGGGATGCTACCTCAGGATGAAGTACAACTGGAAGGAATACAGCGAGCTGGATGCCCAGTCTTCAGGAAATGAGGACAAATGGGCAACGCAGAACTCCAGAAAAGGTAAGCGGCTGGTTGACACTTGGAGCATGTACTAAAACACAGATAGGGAGAAAGATAACTTGAAAACAGCAGTAAGAGCAAATAGTATGCTCAGCCTTTCTCTCATCTGGGAAGGCAAGCTGGGAAAGGGAAGAAGGCATCATGGGAAATGGAAGAAAGCATCTTGGGAAACGGAAGAAGGCGTCTTGGGAAATGGAAGAAGGCATCTTGGGAAATGGAGACTCAGGGAAAGCCCAAGTACCTTCAGAACATGAAGCCCAAGAGAACATACTAAGGAGAAGAAGAGTGGAAGGGATTTGTAATTTATTGATGCTTGACCATAAACATCAAACAGAATAATAATTCAAGTAGTACTGGAAATATAAATGTGGTCCAATTGTAGAGAAGCAAAAATTATAGTATTGAAGCCACTAAAACTAACCTCTTAGAAGGGTAACACAAAACAATATGTAAATGATCAGCTACTGTAGAAAAATTAGAAAATAGATATCATTAAGAAATGACCAGACACAAGAGATTACTCAATGATTTTTTTTCTTATTTTATTATTATTATTTTTTAATGTATTTGGTTGTTAGAGGGTTTCACTACACAGCTCAGACTCATAATCTGTTTTCGGCCTCCTCGGGGCTGAGCTTACAGATGTAAACCATTACTTCCTGGTCTCTGTGGCCAAATTTGCCAGGCCTCGGGGAGGGACTGGCATGGCATGGGATCAAACCATGGGACCTGGGCTGGCTTGAACTTGCCTCAGCTTGCCTAAGCCGGAGCTTTAGCCTGCTGAGCTATCTCGTGGTCTCCTTTTTCTCACTTTAAAGATGCTATAGTTTTCCCAGAACTATTGCAATTTTAGAGAAAAACAGGAAGTTCCTTAATTCTGTTAGTTTCATAAATCTGATAAGATTAAACTAATATTACTATGTATATAAATTAAAAATATCTGAATAAAATATTATAAAAATAATCAATTATCATACCTCTATAATAATTCTATAAAAATCAATATGATTCATTCCTGGAATTAAAAGACGATTTCACATTAAGACATCTCTTAAAATAGTACATCTTGAGCTAGGGAGATAGCTCGGCAATCTAAGCACCTACCTGGCAAGCTGAAGGACCCGGGTTCGATCCCCTATAGTACACGCTGTGCTGTTCCTGCGCCGTGCCGGTACAGGACTATAATCCCAGTGCTGGGGAGGCTGAGACCAAAGAATCACTACAAGTCTGCATAGCAAAACCCATACCAAGTAAGTAAAAGATATTTAACAATATCTTTTAAAAATGCCGTTGTTTTCCAAAGTTCTTCATAGAAATTAACAAATTATTTGTTTATATCTTTCAAAGAATTAACTTTGCTACTATGTATTTTACTGTAATTATTTTCTCCAAATTTTACTTAATTCTTCTTTATAGTTCTTTGAGCCTTGAACTGGTGGTATTCCTGCCTCAGCCTCCTGAACGCTGGATTCCACGTATGTGTCGCCATGCCCAGCTTTTCTTGTTCTTCTAGCCTTTTTATTTTAGTGTTTGATCTTCTCTCTAATTTCTTACTACTTCTTAATGTCTTCTTCCTAATTTTTGAATGTGTACTTTGTGCCTGTCATTTTTTTAAACCAAGTTCAAGTGGCTGATCCATATTTATTGATCTTTCATGTTTAGGCCTCTATTTTCTGTTTTTCCTTTATGTATCAACATGTTCAAATGATTCATCGAATAATTCATCCCCATTCAATTGTATTTTTCTCCTTCTATTTCCTAAAATACGTTTATGGTCATATATGTTTAGACTTAAGAAAAATAATATTTGAACAATATATTCTCTAAATACGGTCAATACTCATATGTTTCAGTGTGAAATGTTCTCTGAATTTTTGCTGTCGGGATAGTACATATGCAAATAGCTCTTATTATATTTGGCTTATTTAGTAAGCTATTTGTTAATATTCAAAGAGATAAGCTACTTTTAGACTACCTTCTTTATTATGAGTATAATATCGTTGCATGTTATGGTCTTGTGCCTAAAGAAATGACGAGAAGACCGATGAATGTAGCTGTGGAGGTCTCACTGAGATCTGTCTCTCTCGAAGTGAGCCCAGAGCTCCAGAAGCATCTCCTTTTTATTTAGGACTATAACCTCTGTTGACCTTCACTATTCGTTTAATGCTAGGTTCACACAATTGTTAAATAAAAGGATTACAAGCAGGGGAGGAGATAATCACCAGCGTCCAAAGTAAGGGCGGAGACAACAGTCAGGGCAAGCTGCTACTCGCCTTCTTAAATCCCAGTTTTCGGGAATCCCTAAGTAACAGATTACAACATCCCTTAAGCTTTGCTTATTGTTCCTCTCTTCTTAAGATGCTGGTTTCTTATCTCTACATAATATCTGACCCCAAAATGTATTTAATTTTTGGTGGTTTTAAGATCTTGTTCATGGATATAAAAACTAACACATGACTGACTTTGTAAATATTTCAGTTATATTTCAAAATATCAGTAATGCTCTTTCATTTAAAAACACAATCTTTTTGTTGATTGCATTATATAAAATGATTCTTGCTAATTTTTTTTTTTTTTTGTCTTTTTGAGACAGGGTTTCTCTATGCAGTTCAGGCTGGACTTGAACTTACTTTTGTAGCACAGGCTGGTCTCGAACTCATACGGATCCTCCTGCCTCAGCCTCCCAAATGCTGGGATTACAGGCGTGTGCCACCATGCCCAGCTCTCGCTAATTTTTGAAACAGTTATATTCAAATGTTCCAGTACTGCTATACTTTGTCACCATATTTTTATTTGGTTACAATGCCATTCATTGTATTTATACCCTATTTTGTTGTCTTATCCTATTTTGCCATGCTTTATTATTTTTGCAGTATTCTGATAGCTTAGGGCCTTAAGGTTTCCTTTACCTGATGTTGTTATTTCCTGTGTAACTCTCTTAGTATTTTTAAATGTTGTGTTTATTATCACTTAGTTTGAAATCACTTCCTATAAGAAACATATCCTTAGGAAAGTATTGCCATCCAAGAGGTTGTTCTGTTCTTTAATGGAACACATTGAGCCGGTCATGTACTAGCGATAATAACATAGTCTCCGAAAATCTCAGGTACAGCACGAATGGGTGGCGCTGTTTGTCACTGAACCGTTGCTAGTTGCTACCGTAGCGTAGGACCACACGCCTAGAGACTCATATCAAACACACTGATTGCGTATTTCCGTTGGCTGCAAGTCCCACAGGCAGCGCTGGCTAAAATGAAGACGCAGGCACTCTAGCTCTGCTTTCTTTTCTAGAGCTGGGACAAAGGCTATGTCCCTGCTGCTCCGGCTTCTCCGGGCATTCCTGGCTCGTGTCCTCTTACTCTTCACAAAGGCCAGCAGCGTTGTGCCATTCTGCCCATCCTTCGGTTGTCACAATTCCTACTGCGCATGCTCGGTAACGTCTCCATGCCATTAGGGATTCGTGCCGTTAGATTTAGCCCATCCAGACCGTCTAGTTTATTATCCCCATCTGAAGGATCATAATTGAATCACGTTTGCCGATTTGTTTGCAATACCCCACAGCCTATTCATAGATTCCTGGAACCAGGCCATGGACAACTTTGGGGAGCTATTATGTTCCCTAGGTTTGGGCTAAGTGCTCTGAGTCACAAGCCTCTTTGGAATTACTGTGACTGCGACATGTCCCCTCTTTTTAATTATCATTACTTAGCGTTATATTATCTATGTAAGATCTACTGTACAGAGGTAGAATCAGCCGCAAATAGCCAGCACAGGTCTTCCTGGATTTTAAATTTTCTATGCTGCTTCATTACTTGTGTCTTTCTTGAGTATTTTTCTCAGGGTAATAAATAGCACGGACAATACTTGAATTATTGCCTGCTCTCAGTTATCTCTTACCCTAAATGATGGGCACTACCCTCTCTGGCTATGGGATTCCTAGGTCATGGCCCTTACTTTTCTTCTCTCTATAGAATTTAGTTTCTGGTCTCTAGTTTTTATGTTGCTGCTAAGAGGTCTTATACAAAACTTCTTCCATTACAAGAGATTTTCATTCCTATTGGAAATTTGTAAGCGTTCCTATCATTCCTTTTAAAAAATTTTTAAAATTTCTTTGGTGCAGGGTCTTACAATGCAGCTCAGAATCATAATGATCCTCCTGTCTCAGCTTCCCCTCTGGGGTTACAGGTGTGCAGTGCCATGTCCAGTTTTGGTGGCTGGCACAGCATGCCTGGGGTTTCAGCCCAGCACAGCTTGTGGTACTGGGGATCGAACCCAGGCCCTTGTGCTTGTCAGGCAGGCACTTAGACCACTGAGCTATCTCCTCAGACTTGTTCCCTATAATTCTAGGAGTTCACAAATTTTATCTGGATGTGCCTATGCATATTTCTTCATTTTTTTCAAATTATTCCTTTCTGAATTTCAGCAAACCCTTCTTATCTGCATATTCAGATTCAAACCACACCTTAATTCAGATAAATTTTCTTCCTTATTAAAAAAAATAGAATGTCTGTCCAGTGACTTATGGGACTGAGGCAGCAGGATGGCTGGTTTGAGCTCAAGCTGGGGAACTTAGTGAGACTCTGACTAAAAAATGTTTTAAAATTCTGTATCATTTCTATTGTTGTTGTTGTTGTTTGTTTGTTTTCCTATTTTGTATTCTCTTTTTAAAAAAATGTAAAAGGACTGGGATATGGCTCCATACAAAAACTCTGTCTTCAATCCCTGGGAACCATGGAAATAAATAAATGAGTACATAAAAGAAACGGTGTTGGTGGTGTGTCCAGATGCCCCACCACTTTACCCCCTGGATGGCAAGTTGTTGGGGTACCAGTTAACACACCCAGTCTACTGGTCATAGCAAAGGACCAGCAGTGACCCCACCCCCCTCAAGTGCTATGAGATAAGATCTCTCCATACTGTACTGGGAAAGAGCACACTGGTTGAATTTTTATCACAGCATGAGTAGTATTGAAAGGACTTGTTACCTTTGTGTTTTTACATATCTGGGCTTATTCCTTATTTCATCTGTCTGATGTGTGTGTGTGTGTGTGTGTGTGTGTGTGTGTGTGTGTGCATGTGTGTGTGTGTGTGTGTGTGATGTGTCTGTGTATGTGAAATAGAGAATAAGAATTATTGTTTCACTTTATGTGGTATATTTCATGATCATGCCAGTAATGCTTACCAGAAATTGTGTAGAAAAGATTAAAACTCAAGCTTTCTATCAGCCTATTAATTGATTCTGACCTTCTTACATCCTTCATAAATTCCTAATTATATATCTTTCTTTCCTTTTCCTTGTTTCTGTCCCTGAAAAATAGCCTCTCAAACACTGTGTACCTCCCTCCTTCCCAGCGATAAAAATACTGCCACTAAGTCCTATCTTGTTTCTCTCTTTCATTTGTTGATGTTCCTTTTTCATTCATTTTGAAAAGATTTTCTTCCTTTAATTCTTTGTTCATCCTCTGTCTTCCAGCCTAATTGTCAACAGTATTGCTTCACTCTGCCTTGGTTAGTAAAATACTGACATTTTAAAGGTAAATTTTAAATTGCATGGCTCTCTAAGTGCTCATTTAGCTCTATGTGTCATATCTCCTTGCAATGTAATGACTAGGGCTGAGGCTATTACACTAAGAAGCTTGAATAGGTAAACAAACACTAGAACACCAACAGCCCCTGTCACAGCCCAGGGAGACAGTCACCAAGAAAAAGACCTCTCCCGTCACAGTGGAGGAGTCTACCTCTGCTACTTTTCAACCCTCAGCAAGAAAACAAGGTGACAAGACGTCCCCTCCAAACTCTTAACTCTGCTGAAGTTGAAGGAGTTTCAGGCAAGGAAATATAAAAACAAACGGTCAAAATTTTGAAAAAACAAAAAAGAAACAAGAAAATGCATGAGATGTTCTGTAAACTCATAGGGAAGATACATAAAGGACTTACTAAAGAATTTGGTGAGCTTCAAAAATAAAGCACAAAAAAAGTCTTGACAGTACTAACAAAGACAACATGGGTGTGAACTACTTCTTTAGTGAAGAGCTTCACTATGAAAAGGCACCAAGCAGAAGCGCTGGACATGAAAAATCCAGTGGAAAGCAGGAGCCACAGGAACGGCCCATTTGAGGAGAGACGGTCAGTTCTTGAAGACATCGTTGAGTGTTATAATATATACTTAATGATTACGTTATAAACAACTAGACAAAGCGACATCAATATTCAACAACTGCTAGAATGCTTGGAAAGGCACCTAAAAAGTATACGGAAAAGTAAGAAGAAAACACCAAATGTTTAAAAAAGTATTCACTGAAATCATAACAGAAATATTTTCAAATCTAAAGAAAGAATTTAGTACTTAGGTACACGGACCTTATAAGACCCCAAATATCCACTACCAGGACAGAACCTCTGCACAGTGCCTCATGGTCAGAAGACCAGAAATTCAATGACAGAATATCAATAGTTGTTAGAGAGAGAGAGAAAAAAATCAAAGTATGTTAAAAAGGCAAACCTATCAGAGTAACAGTAGATTTCTCAACTCACAGTTTAAAGGCCAAGAAAGCTTATAGTAAATCCACATTACTCTATCCTAAAAAATAGCCTTCAAAATTGACAGAGAATTAAAGACTTTCACCAACAAAGAGAATCTAAGAAAATTCCTAACCATCAAATCAACACTGCAGGAAGCACTCCAAGGTACCCTAAACAGAGACAGCAAAACCAACACCACTAAAGAATCCAAAAGAAAGAACAAATCCAACTGAGAAATTAATTAAATGAGTAGAAAAAAACAAAGGAATCGGTACTAAAGAATAAAGCAATGATACGATTCGGTCAATATGTTTCAATAGTAGCATTTGATGTAAACACGCATAACTTGCTAATCAAAAGACCAAGACTGAAACATTGGATCAAAAAATTATGTTTCATGCAAGAGACACACTTTATCCCAGAATCAATACATAATTTGAACGTGTGGCATGGGAGAAGATGTGCCAGACCGACAGAGCCTGGAAGCAAGCAGGAGCAGCTTTGCCACGGAGAGAACGTGGACCTCAAGTCGTAGCTGATCAGAAGAGACAAAGAAGGTCTCTGTACACTGGTTAGAGAACAATTAAACAGTAAAGCACACATGACTGACCACACAAAGACGGACAAGCACCTATGTAGTCATAGCGGGGCACTGCAGTACCCCACTGTCACAAATAGAACAGGTAATCCAGACAAAAATTCAGTCAAATGTCAAGCATTCAACAGTACCATCAAAAACAAGGCTTAACATATGTTTCAAGAGTCTTAGCCTTCAAATGAATGAAGACGGATGGGGTTATTTGTTGTGCATCCTGAATTCTACTCCATCGGTCATTGATTCTACTCCTTTGTTCCATACTCTTTCTTTCTTTCTTTCTTTCTTTCTTTCTTTCTTTCTTTCTTTCTTTTTATTTTGTCTTTTTGAGACAGGGTCTCACTATGTAGTTCAGGCTGGCCTTGAGCTCACTTTTGTAGCCCAGGCTGGTCTTGAACTTGCACAAAATAAAGGACTCAAACAAAAATTAGGCAAGAAAAATGAATAGGTGCTTCTTAAAAGAAGGACTGCAAATAGTCATGAAGCATACAAAGAGTGTTCAGCAACACCAGCTGTTAGAGAAACATGAACTGAAGCAACCCTGAGCTTCCATCTTATTCCAGAAACAACAGCTTTCATCCAGAGCTCAAAGTACAGCCAATGCCGACAAGCTTGTGGGGCCAAAGGAAACTTCAGCATGGTTGGTAGGAACACAACCTAGCACAAACACTGAGGAAGTCAGTATGGAGATTCCTCGAAAAAGTAAAAATAGAGATTTCATTCAGCCCAAGCATATCTCTTCTGGGCATCTTCCTAAAACGCTTGAAGTCATAATATTGCAGTGACGCAGCTTGCTCAGGTTGACGGCATCATAATTTATGACAACTAAGGTATGCAGCAGCCCCTGTGTGCCGACAGCAGATGAATGGGTGAAGAAAATACGCTAGGCATGTACACAAGGAAGTGTGGCTCCGCCAGGAACAGGGGTTCAGTTTGGGCCACTGTTTAGGAAATTTGATGGATCCCGTGGCCATAAGGGAGAGCGAAGTAAACCAGACACAGAAGGTGAGCACACGGTGTTCTAATATAAGAAGCTCAAAATGCAAAGAGCGACATAGAAGAGAGCTGGGAGCTGGGGAAAGCGGAGAGGCCTGCGTGGTGGGGTGAGAGGAGGCCTGGAGAAGGGAGGAAAGGGAGATGGCGGAGGAAGGCAAGCTAGGGGAGGAAAGGTGATCTGTGTATGCAGCAGTCCTCCAGGATGAGTGGAATTGTAATCTACAGTAAGGAAACATCTCCCAGGATGAGAGTGAGAGAGAGACAGAGACAGACAGACAGAGAGACAGACAGACAGAGACAGACAGACAGAGACAGAGAGACAAAGAGAGAAACTGACAGAGAGACAGACAGGTAGAGATACAGAGAGACAGAAACAGAGACTGAGAGATAGAGACCGAGAGAGAGAGAGAGAGAGAGAGAGAGAGACAGAGAGAGACAGAGAGAGACAGAGAGAGACAGAGAGAGACAGAGAGAGACAGAGAGACAGAGACAGACAGACAGAGACAGAGACAGAGAGACAAAGACAGAGAAACTGACAGAGAGACAGAAACAGAGACAGAGAGATAGAGACCGAGAGAGAGAGAGAGAGAAAGACACAGACAAGACAAGGACAGATACAGAGGGAAGGAAGGAGGGACAGAAGGAGGCAGAGAGAGAGGGAAGGGAGGAAAAAAGGGAGATGAAGGAAGGAGAGAGCAGAGTGGAGAGGGAGAGAGAGCGCTTCTTTTACACATTTCTATTTTTCTTTGGAATCGTCTTTAAGTCTCAGACCAGCTTCGCATGTCTTTTAGGTATTCTCTGACAGTTCCATCTATTTGTATTGATTTTCTGCATGTTTCAAAACATCTCTTCTACATAATCTTTTAGGCTTCCATTGTGAATACCATGAGTGACAATTCTTTCCTTTGTTCACATATTAAATATTAGAAGTGAAACATTCCCCCTAGAGGCATGACTAATTTGCTGCCCGCACAAAGGTACTTGTCCCCCACTGGGGCTTCCAGGGAGCCTCTGACCCTCCCCAGCTAGCAGCGTTCCTCTGTGCATGGATGGGAGACTAGAAGATTCCACTCCTGTGGGCTAGTTGAGAAAGCCATCGGTTTCCTGTTGGGGTTCCAGCAAACACGCTGCTCTGCTGCTTAGCAAGTTTTGAAGAATTCCTCTTGCCCCGCTTTGTGTGTAGCCAGCGTTTAGCTCTGCATAGGACCCCTCTGGCGCACGCGCTTCAAGAGCCAAGGACGCCCATGGGTCCGCAAAAGAGTAACCTGGCGGAATGGTACCGTGGCTGTTTCCTTTCGCTTCGTTTCATTTTTGTCTATGGGTCTCTTATGGTCATGGTCAATCTGGCATCCAAGATGGTAATTTTCTCTCTAAATTAAGAATAAGATTCTTGAAAGAAAAAAAAAAACAATTTTTTTATATACAAAAGGTAAAAAGAAAGCTAAATGGGAAAACATTTATGGTTGGTAGGCTAATACATTTCCACACTTTTCTTTCTTCTTAAATTAAAATTTAAGAAATGTTTAATGACCTTCTAGCTTGAGCCAGGCAAATTGACACATTCTCATTCGGACTATTTCAGCTCCATAAATGAAGGTCCAGGAGCAGGCTTCTACAGCTCAGTGTTGCTGGAGACTAGAATCGGCTTTCACAAAGACCCCCAACATGAGCGAGGCAGGATCTAAACGCTCATCTTCTGACCGTTAGTCCAGCATGACGCCTACTGCAAGGACAGGGGCGGTCTCTCACGATGCAAATCCAGCCCCTCAGGGATGCAGGGCACCAGCTCCTGAGCCGTCCTTTCTAACAGCACCCGCCTTTGGAAAGTCACAGTATCTTGTTTAATAACTCCTGTAATATATTAACGCTGGAGTTTAATTATGAGAATATTTCTCTATTGAAAAATGTGAAGTCAGTGATTCATAACTCTCATGTCCTCTCTATTCTCCACTGGCAGAAATTTAATTCAGCCAAATTTAAGACTTAATTATCATAATCAAGTCAATTTAGGCAACTGATAGCGCTGGATCACTTTTCTTCCTGAAGTTACGGGATTGTCTTCTCTTCATAAGATTGCGCTCCTTGAAAATATCAACAAATAATGTCCCCAGCCTGAGGGTGAGCTCAGTGGTACAGCACTTCCTCGGCAAGGGCAAGACTCTAGGTTCAATCCAATGAGTACTTATTATTACCCATTAATACTATTTTGAATAACTAAATACCATAAATTGATAGTGAATAAAAATAAACAACTTTTACCACATTTTGATGGATAGTATTGGGCTCTGAATCTCTCTTGAAAACCACTAGGTTAGCCTATTTATTTATTATGTATTTGGTCCAGGGTCTACAGGGTCTCACTACACAGATCAGACTCATAGTGATCCTCCTGTTTTCAGCCTCTCAAGTGCTAGGATTACAGGTGCCCGCCACCACACCCATTCTCAATTGCTATCTCAGAGCACCCCAGGGGCAGGACCAGCACAGCTCACTGGGAATCGAACCCCCATCCCCTGCATGTGCCTAAATAGGTGCTTTAGTCCTCTGAGCTATCTGACCAGCTCTAGGTTAGCCAATTTATTGGGGATGAATAAGAAGGCAGCTGGAGTCTGGCTTCCAGGTAGAAATTGGGCCAAAGCCAACCCCCAGCTGTAGAACCTTGGACTTGCAGGTGGATTGGAGCCTTGCAGTGCATGGCAGGGTGGCCACCGGGCCGTGCCAGGAGTTCTTCCTCAATCTCTTGGGCAGCACCGATGACATGTCACCCAACTCCATGTCCTGCACCTCATGCCTCACCAGCGAAGCACACACAAAGGAGCCGCATGCGTTACCCTTTGCCCAGGTGCTCCCGGCCTCCATGGCATCCGAAGCAACTTCAGCTTCTGACCCATGTGCCCCTGAGAGTCACCTGCTGGGCAGCCCCAGCTCCAAAGCCACACTGTCAGAGGGGCCAGGCGAGACAGCAGCTGGCCTGGGGGACCCTGAGGAGCCACACAGGGCCTGAGCAGCTGCAGACAGGCAGCCCCGCCTGGGCGAAGGCCTCCATCTGTGCTAGAAGAAGATCCACTGGTAACATCACAAACAGTGGCAGCCCCGGCGGGATGCAGGAGGCCACCTTGGACCTCCACATATTCTGAATGACGATTCATTCAGCAGAATGTCCTGGGGCTGCCACAGAAGCACTGAGAAGCCTGCGTTCATCCCAGCAGCCTATCTCTCTGCGGTTTTCTGCAGTGACAGCAAGTAAAGGAAGACTGAGGGTGGGCTGGACATGAGGGGGACACTTTGGCCCACACTGTCTCCCATTGCCCTCAGACAGGGCTGTCTCGATGTAGGAAGAGGACATTGGGGCTCCCACTGATTCTGCATGTTGATGACTAATTATTTCATTATATGTTGCAACAGCTGCAGCAACAACAACAATAACAACATTACCATCATTGTCATCATAATCATCAAAATTAAGTGCACAGGGCTGGGGAGATAGCTCAGCAGTATAGGCGCCTGCCTGGCAAGCCCAAGGACTTGGATTCTATCTCTGGTACCACATCCTATGCAGGCCCTGCCCCACGCTGGCCACTGGAACTGGACATGGTGGTGCATGCCTGTAAGCCCAGCCCTGGGAGGGCTGAGACAGGAGGAGTACTATGAGTCCAAGCTGCATAGTGAGACCCTGTACCAAACCAATAAGCAAAAGATTTAGAAAATTCTTAGAAAAGAAAGTATACCACAAATGGAATTCACTTCCATCACCCCCAAACCTCCCTACATCCAAGTCCGTGGAAAATTTGTTTTTCACGAAACTGTTCCCTGCCACCCACACTGGATACTTCTGCCACAAAGTATATGTACCACGTAGGGGCCACCAACCTCTCATGAGGTCCTGGGGCGGCCATCCTTCATTGTCCTCAAATGTCTAGTTGTCAAGGCGCTTGTCTGAAGAAGGCTCTGAGGCCCTAAGCTTTGCATCCAGCAAGTCTGCTGGAGAAAACCTGCTTCAGGTCTCCATTTGTGAGCGGAGAGATGACCTAGGTGTAAACTGGTAGAGCTGGAACAGGACTGCATGCTGCAGGGAGGCCGGGGGCTGAAAGGGCGCTCGGGGTTTCAGTCCATGGGGAGGGAAGCTGACCTTAGAGCACGAGAAAGGGAAAGCAATAAAACAGAGAGCTATTAATCGACTTAAAAAAAAAAAAAAACTTCCTTTTCTGCTGTTATTCTTCACTCCTCTTTCAAAGGCAATTTGCCACATCATAACACTTATTTCTTTTAACTGCGGAAAATAAGAAATAAATTATTAGGTGAATGTTCACATTCCATAAGCCTCAGGACCTCAAGTAGAAAAGTTCTCAAAACAGGCACCCAAGATGGGGGGCCATTCGTCAGGGACTGTGTTCCCTACATTAGTGGAAACATCATTCACGCTAACAGTTATAACTGAACAGCACATTCGCCTCCACCCGTCAACAAATGCTTAAAATTATTGCCTCCGCCTTCTCTAATTAGACCTTTGGAGACTTACATAAATAACGCGGTCGATTTGGAGCCTGGAGTGGAAGCTGGTTTTCGAGAGCAGGATTGTACTTTCTGGCAAGGGGCACTCGTTACTCCAAATGAAAAAGGTCCGCGCTCCAGTTCTGAAGCCTGCGTTGGCGCTTGCTACGCCGCAGAAAGTGACACCATTAGACATAAATCGTTTCTGCACAGCACACCGAGTGCAGGTTCACTTAAAAGTGCGGATTTACTCAAGCGAGCTCTGGCAGTAGTGCTTTATAATTAGAACGCTTTCAGATCTAAGCGTCAGTGTGAATTGGAGCAAACCCCTTTCTACCTTGGCGTCTCGGTAGCTCCATCCACGGAGGCTCTAGGGACAAGGAGAGGGACAGAGATGGGTAGCGCTGCTGTGCCGCAGTAGGGTTCGTTCTGAAAAAGTGCGTTATGCAAACGAAAACGCGAAGACATTCAAAATTCCAATGTATAATAAAATGAATCTATGTTGTTTTCACAGGCGAGATGGAACGGCACAGCCACATTCTCAGACAGAACGCATTTGAGTCCCTGTGAGTGTTATTTAAATAAAAAATGCTGGATACTTAAACATGAGATATTTGTTTCTTTCTTTATTTATTATTATGTTATTATTATTTGCAGTACTGCATATTGAAACAAGAGCCTTCACACTGAACTACATCCTGCACCCTTGCTCTGTTCCTTTCTTCGCTTCTCTCACTCCCTCTCCTCCTCCTTCCCTCCCTCTCCTCCTCCCTCCCTCCTTTTCTCCCTCCCTGCCTCTCCCTCCCTTCGTCCTTCACT
>PVKN010005244.1:0-31293 GCA_004027915.1 Capromys pilorides | reverse complement strand
GGGGGGGAGGGGGAGAGAGACAGACAGACACAGACAGACAGGCAGGCAGAGAGACAGAGAGACAGAGACTGACAGGCAGGCAGGCAGGCAGAGAGGCAGAGAGACAGAGAGACAGACAGAGACAGACAAAAAGAGAGACAGAGAGACAGAGACAGACAGAGACAGACAGAGACAGAGACAGACAGGAAAAAGGGGCAGCTACAGACTTGGGACCAGGTAGACCACAACCCTAAGTGCACTGTTAACTCAAATCTAGCATGGTATTGAAAGAACACACTGTGACCAAGGGTAATATCTTTTCATGGCTAACTATTAGGAAATCTACAATTAATCATATCCGAAGTCAAAGGGAGTCAAAAGAAAAACCATTTGATTCTCTTGCTAGACACTGAAAAGACTTTTGAAAGACTCCAATATCCATTTCTTGGGGGGAAAAAACCTCAATAAAATAGAAACCAAATGGTATTTTCCTCCTACAATGAAGAATATCTCTATAAAAAGAAAGAACAGCACCATTCTTTTCAGAACGAGGAAACATTAAGTCAGGAAAGAGAAAAAAGGAGAAATGAAAGGAGGCAATATTAGACCCTGATGGCATGCAGGCTATTGTCAGCGGAAGGCAAAGATGAGAGGTACAAGTAGGAAAAGGATGGAAGGAAAGTATATTTTATGTGGATACCCTTCAGGAGACAAATAAAAAAAAGGTAAGGATTAATTAGTTTGGTAATAGAGTTGGTACCAAGACGTACAAAATTTAAAAACTTCCTGATGCATATCAGAGGTGACCAGGCAGAAAATAGAGGGGACCTAAGTGAAAGAAAGTAGCCCCACTGTTGCCATAAAAGGTCTTGAATAATTGGAGAGATGTTCTTTGATTCTTTTAAGAAGCACGATATGTCAAATTAAGCCATACACTTAATCTAATTCTAATTTAAATCAAGTGGCTGGGGTATGACAAAAACAATTCTGAATTTATCTACAAAGGAAAAAGTCGGTACAAGCCATAACAGGTACAGCCGTTGGGGAAATAAAGAAAACGACAGCGATGGTCATCGCTTTGCTGCTTCGAGCACTGCCAAGTATTCTGATAGCAGATGGAGGCTGAGGGGCCCGTCTCCGAGCCTGGCACATGCATGACGTTGGTGGGTTTTGCAAAACTCCCTCAATTCAGTATTGTGTAGCCAGTGCTTCTGAAGCGCCAGCCAGGGACCAGGTACCATGCACACCACAGTGAATGCACGTCCCGTCCCTGCTCTTGTGAGGCTTTTTGGTCGAGCAAGGTGACACACACTTAAGTGCAGATGTGAGGATCATTCCCAGAGGGAGCTCTGGGGCAGCACCATTGGGGACAGTGGCCCCAGGTAACCAGGAGAGCAGGAGGCAGCCTCCAGTTTTCCCCACCTCACACAAGAAAGACTTCCATTCCTGATGCCTGGGCTGCCTGTCTTTTTGTTGGCACGGGGCTTGGCTAGGACAACGGGGACTCAGGCATTGTCTCCATGGTGGTTTGTGGACTGGCACTGACGACTGGCCTTGGCTTTTGCCCTGATCTTTGATAGGAAGCTGTGGATTTGTGAGGTTTTTGTATTCCAACATCTATCTTAGTCACCATGGTAAAGCACAGTGCTGGCCAGGCCTGTAGGTCTGAGTCCATAGCTCTCAAGGAACTAAGGAATTTGTGGCTACCTGCTAGGTTCTTGAGGAGACTTGAGTGGTCCCTGTCATGGAGGCCTGTTCAGACCAACTGAGTGATAACTTTGAACTGAAATGCATGGGAATGTTCTAGAACAAAGGAAAACCGCTCAGCAGGTCAAGGGTGTAGAATGAATAATGCACACCACTTTGGTCTCCACAGGCTGAGGTTAGAGCGCCCATGAAGACTTGCTTGCTGCTGCAGCTTCTGGGTGTTGACCCCTTTCTCTTCCTAGCTCTGGACTAGGAGTGGAGGTAGGAGGAGAAACTTTTTTGGTAATGGAGATTGAACCCAGGGCCTTTGTGTTGAGCTGTATCTATAACCTTTCATTTTTCGCAATTATAACTCACTAAATTCGCTAAATTGCCGAGTTTGACTTGCAGTCCTCCTGCCTCAGCCTCTCACTGTGCTGGGACTACAGGTGTGGATCGTCATGACTGGCTGGGAAGTTTTCTTAAATTACCCCTCAGTTGGGGGTGGGGGGGCTTGCTGCTGCTTATAGCAGAGAGGTGACCTCCCCTGCATGAGGAGATAGCAGCTGAGGGGAGGGACAGGCCTGGTGGCGTGAGTGCTGCCCACCCTGCTTGCTATGGGCAGAGCCACTGCTTCTATGGTGCTGCATTCTGGAGCTGCCCCTGCCCAGGCCAGGGAGGGGTCTGCGAAGGTCTCAGGGGCTCCGAGGAGCCCTGCCGAACACGGAAGGGCACAGCTTCCTTGCAGCCACCCTGCAAGGATGCAGAGGCCTTTGCTTCTGATTTGCCCTCTTCCTTTTGGGTTGATATGCATACTAAAAATAATCTGAAATTAATAGATCCTGAGCAAACATATCCATTTTCTCATACATTTTGCAAAATCATCTACTGAAAACACACCAAAGGCCCACTGTCTTCAGGAAGCATCTATGCCGGCTGGGATGAAAGGCAGCATAAATATGTCCTTAAGTAAGCAGTGCAGCCACCCAAGCACCAACCTGGAGTAATAAACAGATTTAGAGATTATCATGGTGTCCTGGGAGCGAGTCGCTATGCGTCTGAACTAGGGGGAGGTCGAGGGTATTTTTAATTTAATGGATCAATCATGTATGTCGAAAGTTCTCTCTCCTCCTCTGAAAGTAATGTGGGAGGTTTGCACGAAGTTGTAAATCACGCTGGTATTTGGGCCTTGCTCTGGGAGGCCGGCACTATGGGGGAGTTATACTAAAAATTTGAGAGAAGAATTTGCTGCCTAAAAGGTTCTCTTTGGACCATCAGGTCAGGCAGCCTCATGGAGGAGATGGTCCTGGAAGACAGTGGCCCAGTCTAGGCCAGGGATCGGGACCCTATCTGCTCTGTGGCCTATCTCCACACTTGAACACAGCTTGAGATAAACCTCCAGAAGTTGGGACTGCCCTACCTTGGACTGCCTCGTATCTCATGCCAGGTATTCATCATCAGGGTGCATTTGTTTACTTGCTTAAGACTTTCATTAAGAAAGCAGCAGCCCAGCTCCTGTCCTGGGACGCAGGCTTCACTGGCCCAGGGCTCACGTGCTCAGCCTTTGACAGAGGTGCAGCCAACCCAGGTCTGCTCTGTGCCTGGGGAGCAGCCTGCACCCGGCTCCTGCCTACACAGCCAACCCGGCTCCTCTCTCGTCCTTCTCCTCCTTTCTGTTCTTGTTTTCCTTCTGATGTAGGAGAAAAGTTGGAAGAAGGGGACACAGAGCCATGCTGTCTGGCTATTGGGGACATCACGTAAGCTCAGCCTCCGCTCAGCAAGCCAGACAATCTACTGAGTCAGAAGGAGACCACACTGGACTCCAGGGGCACAGCTGGGCCCCTGGGCTGAGCGTCACTGAGGCTGCTCAAGGTCGTCTTCCACTCTCAACTCAGGTCTGGGAGGGGGAGTGTCAGGGAGCATCCTGTGTAGAGGAAAGCTACCGCCTTCTCGTTCCCTCCACAGGCTCCTCAGCAAGGCATAGGCTGCCACCCCGAGCACGTGGTGCCCTGCAAGTGCCCCTGCCCAAAGGCTTCCTTCCTTGGCTCGAGGCCATAGCCTGCAACAATGGCCAGCCCACCACCCATGGGAGCCTCCTGCGGTGACCCAGCCCCCTTGCTGGGGTTCCAAGCAGCACGGGACTGTGCACAGGACCTGCTGAGCCCTGTAGGAACTGGGTGACAATGGGCCATGTGGTTCATGCCCTCAGTCCTGCTGGAGACTTACTGCTACTATTTTTGGTCAGATTCTCACCAGGCTGCTGTTTCAGCCTGGGCCTGAGCTCTACACCAGACACAAAGAGCCCAGGGTCCCTGCCTAGTGTGGAGTCCAGAGTGGCCCCACAAACTTTCTCCAGATGTCTCCGTCACCCCCTACATCTGGATTCCTCAATAGTGACACCACAGTAGCCCAGCTGGTGGGCAGTGAGTCTTGGTACAACAGTCCAGATCTTCCCAGAAACTACTGACTGGACGAATGGGGGAAATTCCTCTGACCTATAAGTCCCAGGGTCCTGTCTGTAGGCCAGGGACAGCCCATAGCAGGCATTCAGTAAATGCTACATGCTATTGTCTCTTTCAGAAAACGTCTAATTCTCAGCGTCTATGTGTGTGCACGAGCACACACACACACACACACACACACACACACACACACACTTTTATTCTAAGGCTGATACACCAAGCTTGCCTTCTATAATACATTGAAAGCTGCAAGAACAGGCCCAACTTAGCATGGGTGGTCCCACAGCTACTGGGGTTGAAGGTCACCCTAGGAGCCTGGGAATGGACCCTGCAAGGACCCTCACGGTCTCCTGAAGCTAGAGCTACCATGGGGCGGTGGCCACTGTGGGGCCACACACAGTGCACTGACTTGTTGAAATAGAAAGCTGATGGCAAAGCACACATTTTCCAGCACACTCTCCATTGTATTGACAGCCCTTGGGCTGGAGAGATCTTTAGAACTCTTAGCAGTTAGGGAATGAATCTCAAGTGGCTTCTCTCTGGATTCTAGCCAGAAGGGTCTGCGCTTTGTTTAGACTCCCATGGCTCAGTACAGCCTCTTCAGCCATGCCCTGACAATGGCTGGGCTGGCATAGGGTGGGAGTGTTCCTTGACAGAACTTTCCAGGCTAGCTCAGGGGGCTCCCTCTCAGTGGTGGGAGGGGCCAATAGTCTTTAAACCCCAAAACACACGTGGTACTTGGAAATCTTGCTCCAGACTCTGCCCAGGGAGGAACTGGGTCCATCCACGCCCTGAGCTCATTTCAGAATTCCTGGGGCAGAAGAGCAAGCCCAGGACACTTCCTCCTGGGGCTCACAGGGGCATTTGGTTCCACCTGTAAGAGCAGAAGTGGATTTGGCCACTTTAGAGGCCACGGGAGCTCCTCTACGCTCTGTTGCCTGAGGGGTGTGCCCCCCACTGCAGGTATCTGTGCTGGGGCCTCAGCAGCGCAGCCTGGCTTAGCATCACTCACCACCTTTGGTCTTGGGTTCGTCACCTAAGGAGGCTTTGCATAAAGTCTGACGTGACAACGAGTCCACAGCCCCAGACTTTCCAATGGCTTATGAGAGAGATGGGATCTTTTGGCACTGGCGATTTCTTTGAGGGGACAGAATATAGGAAGCAGGGAGGGTCACTCTGAGCAGCATTTTGGGGGTGCTTTGAGGAGACAACATGCACAGAGCCATCTACTAACCATTCACCTGCAGGACGTGGGTCTGGAACAGCTGCTCGTGGCCCAAAGCGTGGCAGGTGTAATTGCCCATGTGGACGGTGGTCACCTTGGTGATATACAGGGAGTCCTCTTCTCCGAAGTCCTGCATGGGCACAGATGACAATGAGATCATCTGGGAGGGACAGGGGCATGTCTTGCTTTTCCAGGAAAACAGAAATCTCATCTCTGTGTAGGAGTGATTTCCTGCCTAGCCCCTTGCCCAGTCAGAGCAGCCTGCGGGGTCCCTTCTGTATACCACAGGGCCTGGGCCCTCCCATACGGTCATCACCTGGCACACTCCCAGCTTAACCAAAGCAGCTCTTGTGCCCCTCAGCTCATCATGCTGCCTGTGTCTCTCATGGGATCTGCCCAGCTGGTAGGGAGCTCAGATGCTGGAGTGAGAGGGCCCCACATAGGGCAGGGCTTGGCCACTTCCGTTAAAGATCTACATAGCTAAGGAAATACTCTCATTTTGGTGCACCTGATGACTTGTACTGCTCAGCTCTGCCGTGCTGGCATTAAGATAGCTGCGACAATAGGTGAGTTAGTGAGTGAGGCTGTGCTCTCCGCGTCCTGCTTAAAGGCAGTAGCTGGACACCCCAGGTGGGAGCCTGCTTATGTTAACTTGACCCCACCTGGAATCCCAGATTCTCCCAGGCAGCTTGCAGGGATCTGAATAACCTGTAGGAAGGAATAGACAGCAAGCAAAGAATCAAGGCAGGGACAGAAAGGGAGCCAGATGTGAATGCCCAGGGGTGTCTGTAGCCTCCCAGGTGCATCTCATTGGGTCAGCGCCCAGGAAGGGACAGATAGAAGCTGCTGCTGTGTCCAAGTCTCCTGGGCAGCACAAGGACTGGGCCACCAGCTGTGTTTCCACTTGTAGAACTGCATACATGGCCAGCCCCTTCCAGTGCCATCTGTAGGTGTCAGGATCTGAACCACCTGGAATTCCACGGAGACCTCCGACCAAGTTTGCATTTAGCCTCCCAGTGTCTCTGAGGTAAAGGCTCCCACAGGTGTGGGGCAGAGGCTTCCGGGTGAGAAACATGCTGTGCACGGCTGTCTGTGAGGAGGGCTGGCCAAGCCTAATAATGCCTGGAGATCAGCAGGCCCAGAGTCTAGCGGAGACCTGCTATTGGCCAAAGGCCACAGACCCTCAGGGCACTGGTTTCCCACCTATCCGCTGGGGACTATCTGCCTGACAGGATGTTGGGGGACTTGCAGGAGAACCTGCAGGTGAACACATTGCCTATGAGGGTGTGTTTTCTTTCCTGTTATATAAAAGAAAATACAAGACCCCCTTGGGCCTTGCAGAAATTCCAAAGCATCCCTCTGCCATTTCCCCTCCTTTCTGACTCCATCTGCCACTGTGATGGCAGGAGAGGAGACCCAGTTGTCACCACAGGGCAGCCTTTGGGGCCCTTGGTAGCTTCTGCCCCCAGAAACGTGGAGTCCTTAATCCAGAGATCCCAGCCATGGCCACCATGGATCTGTTACAAATGCTTTCTGGATAATTTGCTCTACTCGGGAGTCGGGGAGGGGCAGAGCAGAGGCAGGAGGGTCACCTGGGCCACAGGCAGCTGGCAGTCAGCACCAGGAAGTGACTCCTGCAGGACTCCAGGGGAGCACTGTGCCAGAGGGGACTGCCGGAATCCTGCAGTTGACTGAAACATCCATCACTTTGCCTAAAAGAGCCCCACTCCTACCATTCTCTGCAAACCTCAGTAATAAAAATAAAACAGCAGATAGCTGATTTGTCCTGTGTCATAACAAAGCCATAAAGGGTTCATACCTGAGCTGCTTATGAAAAGTTAATGGCTAGTCAGTGCTGGGATGACACATTTCTAGTCTAAGTGGTTTCTTATGTCAAAATCCAAGTCTGGAGGAAAATAAGTTTCTTAGGGGCTGGGAAGGGTACAGGTCCCTGGCTTCCCCATTTGGGTCCCTGAGGGACTGGCAAACTAATGCCTATGGGTTGGGACCCAGGGCAGAGTCTTTCTCCAAAGGCAGCTACAGGGCGTTGCCCTCTGTGGCTGGCTCAGGCCCCTGGCCTCTCTTCCTGTAGCCCCCTTCAGGGCCTGGCTCTCCTTGTGCCTGTCACCATCTCTACAAGGCTGCTGGTCATATGGCTAGAAGTGGCCCCATCCAGGTGCTGGTGAGTCCAAAGCTCTGGGGCTCCCCTGAGAGTGGTCCTATTAGCACCACTAAGCTCTTACACAAGAACTGAATGGAGCGGTCACTGTGGGCCAGAACCCTCCATGGTGACAGGTTCCGCACCTGCACATGTAACCAGCCAAGGATGAAACATATTCAGAAAAAACAAATCTTAGGAGCTGGGTGTGGCAGCGCCTGGGGTGGGTGTGCTGGGCTCGCTCAGAACCCAACACTCTGAGGCTGAGGCAGGGATTGTCGAGTCAGGGCAGCTTAGGGAGATCCTTCTCAAACTAAAAAATAACAAAGGCTGGGCATGTAGCTCAGTGTGAAGGCCCTGAGTTCAATGCCTAGTACAAGAAAAAAGCATCTGTGCAGACTTTTCCCGCCTCAGTATTCCCCACAGAGCACAGTATAACAACTATTTACACAGTATTTACATTGTGTCAGGGAGGCCCGGCCCTCTCGAGATGATCTGAAATATCCGGGAAGGATACATGCAAATCTACACGATTTTGTACAGAAGATCTGAGCACCTGAGGATTTTGGCATCCCTGGGGTCCTAATGCATGCATCCTGTGAGGATACAAAGGGGTGACTGTTTATCACTCCGTCTAATCCCCAGGGAAGCCACTGAAAGTCCCAGGCCAAACAGCAGACTGAATCAAATGCCAGTCTCTGCAGGGTGAGGCAGTAGGGCTCTCCCTGAAATGAACCATGTCCCCTGTGATCGCCTTGGGCACAGCCACTGACTTCCCATCCTGGGGGGCCCAGAGACCCCCACCTCTGCCCTCAGTAGTCTCTTTCCTGGAAGGTCCAGCATGGTCCTTTTTTAAGCAGATGGCTTTTTGGGTACCTTTGTGCAGACTACCCTTGGACTCCAAGCTGTGGAGAGGTGTCAGGGGGTCTGGCCCAGCCCTTCAGCCCTTCCCCCATCTACCCCCAGCCATGGCTGTGTCACGCTAGAGCTTGCTATGACCCAGAAGCTCCCTACGCCTGCCATCTGTCTCACTGACTCCCCATTCTTCAAGTGGGATCAGCTCTTATCCAGACCCCATGGATAACTGGCATCCTCGCCACACCGGTCCTTGGTGGAGGTATGCATGTGTGTGTGCACGTGTGTGCATTGCCTGTGGGGACAGCGTGGTCTGCCACCTGCGTGATGGCTCTTCTGTAAGCTCGAGTGCGTTACCAGCCTGTGGCGTAGGCTCCAGGGAGAACCTGACTCTAATAAATAAAATAATATCTCTGGGCTAAAACAATGGGCATCATATAATTATAGAACAAAGTGCATATTGTTTTCTGGATATGAATATTGGCTACAGAAATCAAATTTACCTCATTGGATGTGAGAGAATGACTTTAAAAATTGATTTATAAGAGGCGACATAAAACTGAATCCACAGTTCTTCCTCTTCTGAATGTTCTTTGAGCTGTGTCTGAATACTGCTATCAATGCTTGATTGCGTCTCTGTAATTGTCTTTTTATGGATAGCTTTTTTTTTTCCCTCTGATGCATAGAACTGTATTAGGAAAATCAAGGTTTCTTCCAGAAATAAACAGATGCCAGATTAGACCATTCTTCGTATTGATGCACATCCATTTTTCAGAAAGAGACGATTTTACTTAAAGATGTGGCTTCTGTCTTTTAAAAATGCTGTTTTCTACGTAACTGCTCTTATTAAAGAAAGTAATTAAATGAGACATAAGAATTAGACAATAGCCCAGCCGAGATGGCCTGGGGACGCTGTCATAGTGACACACAAGAGGCAGGCATACATAATACAAAGACAGTCATCACTGCCGAGTGTTTCATGACTCATTGTTAAACGCAAGGACCCTAGAGTGACATCAGAGCTCAGGTGGGCGATATTTTCAGTGCTACAAGTTAAAACTCTGAAACATTTGTGCAGGCCTTTCCCAGCTTTGCTGTCTGGGGAGGAGGGAGTTCCAGTGGGATCTCTCCTGTCCCCTAGAAGACCACTCGCCCCAGCAGTTCATCCGCCTAAGCAGCTGGATGCCTTGCACAGAGTGGCATGGGTGTGCTGGTGACAGTGACATCCACATTTGCACGAGCATGCACGTCCACGTTTGGACCAAGCTGCAGCCACATGCATGCCTGATGAGCACACAGATACACGCAGGGAACACAAGCATGAACATGTGTGAGCCAACATGCTTGTAGCAAGCCCTGGCTCCTTACAACCAACCACCTGACCCACGCTGGCCTTCTTGCGCTGTCCACTTCTGTCCAGCCCCTTGGAGGACAGGCTTTCCACCATGCAGGGACATGTGGGGTCAGTCCTTGGGGGATGGACTGGTTCTGCTGCCAGGCTTGGTCCCAGAATGGGGGTCAGAGGCATGGAGGAGGCCACTGGGGAAAGTTCCTCGCTTCTCAGGGACTTGAGGGTGCACGTGGGCACTGCAGACTTGTTGACCATGGTCTAGACGGACACAGTTCACTTCTGTGCACCCCCGTTCTGTCCCCAGTGAGTCATATGGTTCATGCTGCACAGCAGAGCTCAAGTCCCATTTGCTGGGTGAAAGGAGGTGCGTAAGCTCGTGCACTGCCTTGAGGGGTGCTCACCCACAGAGGAGGTCAGAGAAGTATTACCACTATTCTGAGGGAAGCTGGCCTTGCTCCTGGGAGAGGGGTCTCTAGGCCCCTGGAGCATCCTGGCTCCTGGGGGCTCTTTGCTTGCTTGGGGTCGTGCAATCATGCAGAATCTCCTGCCTCCTGGGGGCTGTGGACTAAAGCTCCAGCGTGTGATCTGGGTTATTTGAGGCTCTGGGCAAAGGCCTAGGTGAGCTTTCTTGGCTGGTGGCGCTTTGTACACCAATGTTGGGAGAGCAGCGCATCCTTGATTATCAGCAGAGGCTACTGTTGGGATCTTCCTGGGTTCTGCTGGGTGGGTGTCTCCTCTCAGAAGCTGTAAACTGGAGCACAATAGCCTTTATGGGTTCCATGACTCTTTCTAGCAAATTGATGACCCTAAGGGGCCTGGCACCCTGACTCCCTGACTTCCAGCTGATGTCAGGATGAGGCGTTTTGTGCGCACTCTTCTCCCAGCTTCACTGCTGTCTCAAGACTCAAACAGGAGCTTCTGGCTGAAATTCCACACATAGGGGACAAACTAGAGCACCTGGGGCACACAGGTGCCCAGGTACCTGCAGCCAGAGCCTCACGCTAGAGACTCTGAGCACTCTCGTCTTGTCACACTGTCAGAGCCCAGAGGGTGGATACTCCTGAGTGGCCAGCATTCCAGAGTGTCATGAGGTAGGGGTGGCCTAGGGATGGTCCACTGAAGAGGTCCAGGCCTGACTCCTGGATGTGGCTTTGGATCCTTGGGCAATTACCTGGCATGCTGGGAGGTGGGAAGGAATTCAGGAAGCAAGGACTGAAGTTCCGGATGCCTTTGACGCTGCCTGGGAAGCCTACCCTCCTCTGGAAAGCCCAGGATCATGAGACCCTATGGGGAGGCCTTACAAAGACCAGCCCCTGTCTGTGCCTGGGATCGTGCTCATAGCCATGGGGATAGAACACTGTCCTTGGGACACTCCAGGCAATGGCTTGATTAAATTTCCTTCTATGGCTCATTTCTGGGACCAGGAGGACTTTCAATCAGGCATTTTTCTTCTGACTGGGTGTTTAAAAACTCTTAAACTTTATTGGAGGGAGACTGGGCATTATCCATCATGACTGGAATGTGTCATTTCCAAGAATTTCTCTTATGGATCAAAGCAGTACCATGAGTGTGGTAGCTACAGCACAGGGGGCAGCAGAAGACTGAATGTGAGCATCCTCACATTGGCTGGTGAGGCAACATGGACAGAGTGGGTGCCTGGCTATGGCTCTGGGGCCTCAGGTCCTGCTCCATGCTCTTTAGGGGAATGGGCTCTGCCCTGAGGTGGCCCAGAGGAGTGTTGGTCGGCTCCCTGCACTGCGAGGGCCTCTGGAGGCATAAGGAGGTCGGCTCCGGGAGGCAGAGGCTCTGTGCATAGTCTCAGGCTCTGCCTTCTGAGTCTAGAAGTTGCCCAGAACCTTCCTAAGGAGCCTCTACCTTAGAGAAAGGCCAGCTGAGCCAGTCGGGCGGAGGTGCCCCTCAAGTTGCATGGGTAGGTGCACCATGGCGCAGGAGTACACCTTCTAGACTGTTCCAGACAAACACTGTCTGTTTAAACACATCCAGAGCTCAGAAGCCCAGGTGTTTAGATAAAACAAATGTCTTCAATACAAGTTGGAAAGGACTGACCACTGCCCGGGAGAGCTTCAAGCACATAGTGTAATACAAGATTTTAAAACAAAATCTACCCAGCCGTTTAATGAGATGATTTTAATTCGGAACTCACAACGACTGTGTATCGAGATGCAAACACCTCTCCATGCTAATCAAACGCCTCTCATCTTTTTACAATGGATTCACGACTGGTTCATATAAAGATAATAAAAACTAAATGAGTCATGAGCTTATAAATCATTTTCTTTTGGTCTTTTTAATAACTCCCTTTCAAAGAAGCACTTGCACAGGGCATATGCTTCATTAGAATTATTTGTTCCTGGTTTTACACCACTTAGGCATGGGAAAAGCACACCTTTTAACACACCCTTCAAACAGTGCCACAGCCACTTTGTTTTAATGGCCTTTGTGTTCCTGCTTTTATCACTGTACTCTGCCTGCCAACATGTGAAAGCCCCAAATGGCGAGATTTGGTGAAAAAAAAAAAATACACGGAAAAAAAAAAAGAGTGGTTCTTTCAAGTTGTTTGCAATATACTGAATAAAATTCATTTTTTAAAAAATGAAAAATATGACAGACAAGTATTTCCTCTTCCTGAGACTATTCTAGCTGAACAATTCCACATGCTGGCCATAGAGGTTGCTATTCCCCTTAATTTTTGGGGCCCAAGGCCAGCATCAACTGAGAGCCTAGCACTGTACCCTCAGCCTCATGCCCAAGCGGATGTATGTGGCCCTGGGGCCAAGTTGTGGCAAAGCCAGGCTCTAGGTGTTGCCGGGCACCTGGGAGTGCCTACAAGGCTGTAGAGTCCCCAGCAAACTCCCCTCTGCTGGGTGTGGGGCTCCCTGTGGGGCACTGGCAGGGGCCGCTGACTGGTGCAGCACTTGGAGCCGCTCAGTGTTTGTGGTAAGAACTCTAGGAGCAACACAGTGATTCAGCCCATCTTCCATTATCTGTGACTTCAGGGATGTCCTAGCCTGCTGCTTTCTGTCTCTTTCCTGGCCAAGTGCCTGGGCCCTCAGAATCACAGGGGCAGTGAGGAAGACAGGTAGGAAGCAGAGGGAGTTGACACTGCTGAGGCAAGGCCCAGAGACTGACTTGAGGACCCACACTCACTCTGTCCCGAGTGGCTGCCGTGCAGTCTCTGCTTAGTTTAGGTTTGTACTCTGCAAGAGTGAGGCAGCGCCCCTACCCAAGCCAGCACATCCAAGGCGGAGGGGGCCAGGGTACTGGGAGAAGCACAGGGACCTGCCTCTGACATGAGCCCCACCCCAGCCCCAAAGCTCATGTCCGGGCAGCTGGGAGGTGGGGCTGGCCAGGGAAGGGTGTGGTATGGTCCTGCTCTGCATCCAGGTCAGAGGGTCTTATGCCCCCTGGACACTGGGGAGAAGCTGACTTCCCCTTACTATCCCTGGGCTGTGTGATCTCAGGGTACAGAGTTCCCAAAGGTCAGGCCCTCCATGTTTCCCAGCAGCCCTAGTATCCGGCCAGAGTTCTCCCTAGGGATAGGCTTCCACCATGGGGTCTGGCTGCAGGGAGACACATGTCAGTCACATCCTAGGGGTGGAAACATAGCTCCCTCCTCCAGAGTTGTGTCACCTGCAGGCCAGGGCGATTTCAGCAGGGGCTTCTGGTGCCCACCACTGATAGAACTTGGGGCTCCACATCAGGGACTGTATGCTACTCTGGGCGAAGCCTGGCCCCAGCCCAGGACAGGCAGAGATCAGGGCACTGCTGTGGCCACCCCAGCTTAGCCTCTGTGGCAAGGGCAGTGGCTATCATTCCTTGAGATGTGGGTCCATCTGCGCATGCGCACATATGTACGCACGAATGCAGGGCCAGGTCTGAAGCGCATCCAGACCTCCACCTGCTTGGGTAAAGAAACAGGTGCTGACCAGGAAGTAAGCAAATTATGGGCTGCACTTACTTTGCTCCGGGGGCCACCAGCAGGAGTGAAAACTATCCATTTATCATCGGATCAACAGAAACAATGCAGAAAACCAGCCTCTGGGTGGAGCCAGTGTGTGTGGGTTGCTCTCTCCCTCTGCTCTGGGGCTTGGGATCTCTGATGTGGGCTGGCTGAGCCTGAGGAGGCGGTGTCTCCTAGGGGCCCCCTTGGAGGTGCAGCACATAGGGAATGGGCATCCAAAGGCTCTGTGTGCTGGGCAGGGCCACGTGGCAGGAACCATCTGGCCGCACTGCACTCTGGAAGCGCCAGAGGTACAAGTTAGGGAGGAGAGAGACCAAGGGCACTGGCAGGGCACCCCACAGTTCTGAGTCCCTCATTAGGGATCTTTTTAGACTACAAAAGGCTTGGGGACCCTGCTGTACCTATAACTGGGTCTCATAAAAGTCTACAGTTCGCTTTTGCCCACAGGGGACAGTGGAGGGCCCCCCTCAGCCCAGTATTGAGGAGGGCACCTGGGCGCACTCTATCACAGAGCTACATCCCGGCCCTCCTCTTCTGTTCTTATAACGCATGTATCGATTGATATTGATTCAGGACCTTGCTAAGTCACTAAATTGTCCAGGCAGGGCTCCAGCTTGATCCTCTTGCCCCGGCCTCCTGGATGCAGGTGTTTTGGGCACATGGCACCAGGCCCAGCTAGCCCAGGGTCCTCATGTTAACATGCAGGCCCTTTGTATTCCGGTGCCAACCCTCCATTCTCCTCGCTCCTGATTATCCTAGCCACCCGAAGCCCAGCTAGAATGGCTTCTTTTCTCAGACCTCAGAACAGGCGTTTGTGGAAGCCTAGTGTGGGGCTTTTGTGGCTGCTGGCCCCTGGTGAGTGGATCAGTTCACAGGAGAGCTGCCCACCGTGGCTGCCTGGATGGCATGCGCAGGACCAGCAGCTCCTAAGTGTCTCTGACGGCAGCGCTGCCCCCCAGCGCGTGCTTGCGTGCCTCCGGGCGGCAGGGGCACATTTGCTTTCTGATCAAATATTATTCTGGTGCTCAAGGCATCTTTGATGTTTGCAAGTCAGAAAAGTTTAATTACATGTGTCTTTAGGATGGCATTCAGTCATAGCTCTGTGACTGAATTCATTAACAGGATTCTTAACAGATAAGACAAGACAAATTAATAATTTGTTGCCTATGAAAGCATCTCATTAGGAGACCAGTGAAAAAGTGATTGACATTTTGTTGCCAATCAAGATGTCTCAGACTAATGACAAAGCAAGGGGGCCCGGCCCTCTTTGTGCTCTCTAATCTCCCTGCCCTGGCTCTGCGGGCAGATCCACTTCCTCTGTTCGTGGCCCTGTTTTCCTGCCAGTTATGCGGAAGAAGATGAGGAAGATGCGCCAGGGATTGTATTCATGCTCACTAGGCAGGAGCGGGGGCCGGGATTCCATAACCTCTGTGGTGCTGGGAGCTCTGTGGACCCCGGAATCTTTGTTCCACAGCGTTGCTCTCCTGCCCTGGTCTCCCCTGACTAATTCTTGCTACCAAACTGCCCTATGGCTTCTGGGCACGTGGCTCTGCTCACCTCACTGTCCCCAAGTGAGGCTGCCATGCTCCTGGGCATCCATGTGTAGCCTAGAATGCCTGAGCAGGCAGCATGTCCCTGTCCCCAACTCCCCATTGGTTCAACAGCTGCACCAAGGCTGCTTTGGATTTGCTGGTCAGTGTCTCTCTCACTGGGTGAACCAAGGCTGATGAGGACAGTGTTGTTCCCACCCCTGACCTCAAGTCACAGGTGACCTCAGGGTCCTGTCTGCCTAACTGGGGAGGCTCCTGGGCTCCTTCTGGCTGCTCACTGGGGATTTAGCTACAAAGTGCTGCGAATGTGGCTTAATGGTAGCTGTAGCAATAGCATTAATAACAGTAACAATGACAATATTTGGCACTTGTAAAATACTGTATGCTAAGAACATTACATGTGTTGACTCAATCTTCGCTGTTACTCTCTGAGGCAGGTGCTGTTCTATAACTTCATTTCACAGAGGAAGAAGCTGAAGCTCAGAGGGGCCAAAGGTCCTTGCCAAGATTACCTGACTAGCAAGGGGCACAGCGAGATCTGAAGATGGGGCCCTCTGACCCCGGAACCTTCCCTGGCAGACGGTTGCCTCCTTCCCTGTGGCGGGGGCAGGCATGTGTGTTGGGTGCACTGTATGTGAGCTTGCGTGTATTTGCAGGCTACTGACTTCACCATGGCAGCAGCATTTGCTAGGAGGTAATGAGGGGCCATTAATCTTTGGTTGTAGCCACAATTATCCAAATTGCTAACATTATTGTGAAAAGTAGAAATGCAATTGAGTTGGTGCTGCAGGCATGCTTGAAGGAGGAGAAAAACTCTCAAGGTAATTTAATTAACTGATGGAAAGTACATTAAGAGGGGTTTTGTCTCTGCCTTTATTTCTGGGGTCCTTAAATAGAGGACCAAGCAAGGATACTCGAAGCATTACAGGTGGCCCTGGCCAGGTACTCTATCAATCACTGCTGCACAAATGCATTTAAGAGCTGACGCTCTACCTTGAGAGCTTTGGCACACACAAATGTGGACCCTAATGCGTGCGCGTGTGCATGCACACACACACACCGTACCCTTCATAGATAGGACAGTGAGCTTAAACTCTCAGGCAAGCATGGGTTACCTCAGGCCTCAAGGACAAGCAACTCCCAGTGCAGCAGGTCATAGTTTGCTCCCTAGAGCGGTTTTCTCTTTTTTTCCCATCATCTCTGGGCTGCAGCCAAAGGGCCGAGGGAATCTCAGAGTCCCAGCTTTGGAGGCCCTGTCTCACTTCAGGATGGACAGCTCTCCTCAGAAGCAGCCTCAGCCCTGGAAGCCCCTTCAAGGTCACAGGGTTCAGCTATCCCTTTGTGCCCCACAGTGCTGTTGACCACAGCCCCTGCTTGAGCTTGTGTGGCATAGGGACGGGAAGCACACTGGTTTTGGGCATGGTTCACTCTGCTGTGGGGCAGGGTTGATGGCGGGCATGGGGTCCCATCGAGGGCACTCAGACTGGTCTTCTCATGGGATATACCATGGTACTTTGTGCCAGTCCAACTTTAGGGCCTCACAGTCCAGGTTGGCTCCCTCTGCCCCCATTCTCTTAGGATGTTATGCTGCAGGTCTTCCTTCTGAGAGGCAGGTGGCCCACGGGGGACCATCTATGCCATCTTGGGCAGGGTGACCATGGCACTCCTGCCTTTTGCCTGAAAATTATTTTCCTGTTATTTTAGCCCAAATAGAACTCCTGTCCTGGCAGCCCACTGCGTGGCTGACATCACCGTGCTCTTCTCTGAACTTCCAGGAAGCCGCATTGCCCCTTGTGCCAAACCTGGACCAATAAATACACTTGAATTACTCACTTCTTCAAGTCCAGGGTAGCGAGAATTGCTAATGTTGCTTTTCTTCTAGATTGACTCACCAAGGAGCAGCAGGTTAAGGAATTAGTCACACAGTGGACACAGGTAATGTCAGGACCCCAGCCCAGCTTTCTGTGTCCTTGGAGTGCAGAAGGTGCCCTGCTGGCCACGTCATGCCATGCGGTCTGCACTCAGCTGCTGTCTTCTGCCGAGTGGCACCACTTGAGCCAGTGGTGATGAACCTGCAGCACATGTGCTGCAGTGGGCTGTCTGTGTCACTGACAGCTCTAAAAGATTCCCCATTATGGCTTGTGCCATCAAACCCTCATTTCCTTGTCCAGCAGTGAATACCCTCATGACAGGCCCTGCCCTTGGGCCCTGCCACTCCTGCGGGCTTTCCCACACCATTGACTCCTGCAGGGGAGCTCTGCCTAGTGCCAGCCTGTGGTGACTTACGTTGATGTCTTCCAAGTCCAGGAAGTTCAGGGTGAGCCCGTTGCGCTTCCAGACGATGGGTGGTCTCAGGTCCCCGCGGATGGCGCAAGTCAGCACTGTGCTCAGTCCCACGGTCACAGTGGTCACACTGACCCTGTCCTCGGGGGCGAGGCTGAGCTGAACCACCTCTGCAGAGGGAAAGGAGAAGTTATTTAGGGGCAGCCCTAGGACGTGGAGTCGCTACCCCAAAGCTGCCGGCCATTGGCTTACTTAGGGGCAGGCCCAGGAGGTTTAGAGGTTCAAGGCCCCTGGCAAGTGTTAGTGTGCAGACTAAATGCCAAAGGGACACTTTCACTGGGGGATGTGCCATCACCTCTGCCTGATGCTTAAAGGCTCTGTGAATCAAAGCAGGGCGGGATCCAAGGTGAAGGTGCAGGGGAGCCACATGGACCATGGATTTGAGTGGAGCCGCGAAGGCTGGCTGCCAGGTCCTCGAGGCCATTGCATGGAGGCCAGGGCCATGTGGCTCAGAGCTCCTGGCCTAATGAAGCTGGCGCCCTGCTAAGTGCAGTCAAGGTCCACTGGGTGAGCCGACAGGTGTCTCGTCCACCTGAGGGCAACTCAAAGGTCGCACAGTCTGAAGTCCGGGGAACGAACTGGCTGACCTTTGAAGGTTTGTTTCTATCAGAAGATTCACTGACCTTGGAGCTGGGTTTCTGGTCTGTGACTGTGCACTGTGGCCTTTAATTGTCTGAAGGGTACTTCAGTCTGATCACATTATGAAGGCTTACCATGTTATACTTGGTAATTGGTATTAAAATGAAGCATTCTTTAGACAAATAGGCAGGGTCTAAAATAGTCCCCAGCCCTTACAGGCTTTTGGAAATCCTTGGGATGCATGAAAAATTCACCAGACTCAGGATGCTCAGATGCAAGCATAGGATTAGGCTCGAGGGGACAGTCATCAGCCCTTTGATAGGACTGGCTTTGTTCCCTGAATCTGCCCACTTGGAGGTCAGAGAAGCAGCCAGAGGTCACAGGAGCTGAAGGAGACAGACTGGCTTTGAGGGTCTTTTTGGGTGTTGGGAGCCCTAGTCACCCCTAAACTCTTGGTCACAGCCCTGACAGGGTTGTTCAGCAAATGCTCTGGGGTATAGCGCAGCACCAGGAGTGTAGCTCTGAGACTCAGCAGGAGCCTCGCCAGCTGTTCCTGGGCTCTGATTCTCCTGATTCTCCTGCCCGCCCAAGAGGGAGCAGGGCAGAGGGCAGCAGAGGGATGGTGCACTGAGAAGTGGGCTCCTTAGGTCAAGGCACAGCAGCTACCCTCCCCTCACCTGCTGACACTTAGCAGCCCAGCCTGGGCCCACAGAGAAGAGAGACACAGGCTCTTGTGGCTTCATCAGCACTTGGTGATGGTGAACAAACAATAGGAAATATGGGAATACAGCCAAAGGCCGGCGGGGCCAGGCAACCCACACCGGGAATGCGGCTCCCCGAAGGAGGCCACACAAGGAAAGTGAAACACTGAGGAGGTGCAGCTGACATAATATTTCACAGACATTAAAGTGAGGGACTCCAAGTTCCTCCTTAAATAATGCCCTGCTGTCGGCCTTCCTACCTGCCAGTGCCGAGCTTCCCACTCAGGGTATGGCGAGAAGGAACCATTCCCCAGGATAAGACCCAGGCTTGGTAGGGTGTGGCTGTGGAAGTTGTCTAGCTCCCACTCTACTTTGGGGCCCTCAGAACTACACACCTAACCTTTAAGAGTGGAGAGGACCCTATGCCCATTGAGTGGCCATGAGGCTTCATGCTCTGGAACTGGGAAGGGATACAGATGTTCTTCCTGTCTCAGGGATTTGGGGCAAGAGGAGACCAGGGGTGGACCTGAGAGGATCCTGGGCTCTGAAAGGGTCCTGCACCCCTACACAGCTGTGTGCAGAGGCCCACAACTCCTGGCACATTGTATGCCAGGCTGAGGCCCTGGGCCCTGAGGGTCCTCATGACAGTGGAGGGTGCAGGGGCTCTGCTTGGGTGGGGGCTGTTGTCTCAGCTCTAGGCTATGAGCTCAGGCCCATGGCTTTCCTAGGGCTGAGCTCAGCTGTGTGTGATCCCAGCAGGTCAGCCTGGAGGGCCTTCTCCCAGTGGAGACCAAGGCAGTGGAGGGTGGAGGCCAGGCTGGAGGGCATGTGGGGCATGGGGCAGAAGTTGGCTCTTGGAGAAGCTTCATTCTCAGGGTGTCCCTTGTGTGGACTGTGACTGTCAGCCTGGGCCAGGCTTCTCCATGGAGTAAGCATAGAGTGGCGGCTTTGCCCCCGGGGTTTGCGAGGGAGTGAAGTTAGTTACCAAAGGACTGTGCCCTTTCTCTGTCTCCAAGTGTGGCCAGATGAGAAGGCAAAGGCCAATAGGGTCCTCACAGAGGCACCCTTGGATAGGCTTTGCTTCACAGGTGGGGTTCCCTAGAGTCAGCACATGGAGCCCTGTTGTTCCGGTCACCCCGCATCAGCTCACAGAGCCCTGTTCCCCTGTCCTGGGCTGCTACACACACTCACAGGAGGGAAGGGGGGCTTCTTAATTTTAACAAGCACCCCAGGAGGTTGTGAGCTACCCTGAGGACTGAAAGCCACTCCTTTCCAAGACATGGGGTCTGGTGGCCAGGCTCCCTTTGTGTGGCTGCCATACCATATATTTCTGGCAGTTTCTGAAGGAGGTCTGGGCTAAAAGCAAAGAAGCAAGACACTCCAGTGTGAACTGGTGGCCTCACACGTCCTGCGGCTGGGGTACCAGCTACAGCCTTGTCCACGTTGCCTTCCCTGTCCTTTGTGTGGGAGACACACACTTTGTCCAGGAAAAACCCATGTGCACGAGTTCTGACAGCACCATCGTAATTCTGCTCCCGTCAGCTACACAAATATTAACCAAACAGCAAATATTTGGATCGTTTAAAGTTTAATTAAATGAATGTTTTATTGGATTTAATTCATGTCAATATTCCCCAGCCTCTTTTAAAATTCAGAAGAGATTTGCAGCTGCAGCGCCCTCTGCTTCCAGTCTCACTGCCTTAAATTCACAGCTTGGCGCGCTCTCCCCTGCTGGCCCCTCCCTGTGCAGTGGCAGGACCAGGACTGACTGACATGTGCCCAGTGACTGCCAGGGACAGGAGCCCATGAGGCCACAGCACTGGCTGGGGCCCACGGTGGCGGATGGGACAAGCAAAAGAGGGGGACGCTCTTACTTCCCTCTGAAGGCGCCCAAGCACGCTGGTGCTGTGCCTAGCTCAGACACCCTTCTAGTTGGGTTCAGCCCTCCGGAATCAGTGGCTCCCTCTGGCTTCCCCTGGGGCGAGGTGGCTGGGCCTGCACTGCACTGATGTCAAGTCAGGTTAGGCGTATGATGGACCTTCCCTGGCTGCCTGCCATGTGTGTTCTGCAGTTGGTTGCAGGGGCCACAGCCTCTCTCTGGGACCTCTGACCTTATCAGTGGCTTGGGAAGGTGGTCTGGATGCTACCCCTTGCCCTCCTTCGAGCTTGCTGGAACCTGGCAAGGAGGGGCAGCCAGAGGAGATTAACGAGCTTCTATAAGCAAGCTAACAAGCATCTCTCTGATGGCAGGAAGCCATATAATCTTAGTTGGTGGAGAATTGGGTTTTAGTTCCTATTACAGCTTTCCCTTAATCTCAGGCGCTATTTCTCACATTGACTTGAACTCGACGAGACACTCATAAACCCATCAGCACCCACTCAAATAGGATTCTGGTACTTCATAGCAATAGAAATTAAATTTTTCAAATTCTTGTCAAGTTGGTGTTAGTTTTCTTATGTCAGAAAGGTACTAATGGAACACATTCCTACCTGGACATTGCCATTTTTCAAATGATGCTCTTGGTGAAAAGACCCTGTCAGAAGCTCCATCAACCCACCTGCACATCAATATTTTTGACAGAGCTTTGCAGGGAATCCCTAGGTTCAGTGGCCAGCTTGAGAGCCAGGGCAGCTTGTAGGGTGATGCCAGGCTGGGCACTTAGACATGGGTCAGCTTCTGCTTGTGTGTGCCCTCCGTGAGATGTGTTCTTGATATGAATGACCCGGGAGCCACCAGCGCAGGTTTGACACTTGCGCGATTGACTATGGATCTGATCTGGTCTTGCTCCTGTGACCATGCCCATCCTGTGGAGTTGGTGAGTGGGGGCAGAGTATTCATGCCACGTCTGCTGCCCAAGCAGGGCCTGGTGGCTCCAGCTGGCACTGCAGAGTGGGGAGCATTGCTCAGGGTGGGTGTGCGCTGCTGGCCTCCTCTCCTGTTCCACACAAAAACCTGACACTCTGGACTCCTTTTAAACACAGACAGGAGGCTGGGGATAGGTTCTTGGAGAGTGTCCTTCTGGCAGTGGTCTTGCTTGCTAAGGCACAGCCAGGCTGCACAGGTGGCTGCGGCCAGGCTAGCCACACTCCAGCCACACAAGGGGGCACCCACATGTACCCCAGAGTCCCCTTCACTTTACACATGATCTGTTTCAATTTTCCTGCGACTGTCGCAATCTCTCTTGCTCGCCTCATTTTGAAGACGGCAATGAATTTATTAGTGAATCACCTGCAGATTTGTCAGTAATTTACTTATTCAGTTGATGTATGTGGCCCCATGTTACTTCCGCCTTTATTACAGTTTATGTCACATTTTATCTGGTGCAAATAAACACCTTTGTTAGTTACATAAAGACAGAGATCAGACCGGTTTTCTTTCTTTTGTATCCCCGATGCGCCATACAATGCCTGCACATGGAAGGGACTTAATAAGCAGTTTTATGCAAGTGAATGATTAATGCTCATTCCACAATTAATGGGCACCTAGTGGGTGCTGGGATGCAGTAGGGGAAATACTGGCAAGCAAAACGGACCTGCTAACCTGGCTCAGCAGGGAAGACTGCTAGGTGGGGGCAGAAAAGAGCCGGACATGTCTGATGATTCTGAGCCTAGAGCCAGAGACCAGCTTCCCTGGAGGGAAGACTTCTCTCCATGGGCCCAGTGCTGGGCACCTGGGGTGAATGCGGAAGGCATCCCCATGTCCTGCTCTCAAGCTGCCCCGCCTAGTGTGCCATTTTCCTCATTAGTAGAGGAGAGTGTGGTGCAGGGCCCACTAAGCTGTGGGCCAAATAACTGTTTTGGCTTTTGGAAAGGTATATCTCATGGTGACTGCTCAACAGAAAGCATCCCGACTGACAGCTGTTGATGTGTGTGTGTGTGTGTGTGTGTGTGTGTGTGTGTGTGTGTGTGTAGGGTGGTGGTGCTAGCCTTCTGCAATTATATGCTGTTGACTCAGAATCACAGAAATTTATCTGGACCTCAAAGGTTGGATCTTGAGCCTCCTGGACAGGCAGCTTCTACCTCCCCAGCAAGAGGCTGCCCTACGGTGTGCTGGGTCATCTTCTAATTTTTGAGCACTCAAGTCATTTCACAGCCTCTCTTAAAGATAGGACAAGGCCATGTAACTAGACCTGATCTATGTGAAGTGACCATACCTGGTTCTACCCCACAAGGGTGTCATTGTGAGGGTCACTTATGGGCTTACTGTGAGGGTTATACTGCCTGTGTCCAAAAGCCAGAAGGGTTTATTGGCCAGGAGAGGCAGAGCCGAGCCCACGGCACAGGGGTTGTCTTGGCTTGCATCAGCCGTTGCTAAAAGCAAGGTTAATATTTGATTCAGTAGATGGGTCAGGCAGCTTGCCCCGCCCCCCCCCCCCCCCCCCCAGGGTGGGTGGGCCTGGTCCAGGCAGCTGAAGGCCTGAAGGAGACACAAGGATGGGGAGAAGGAACTCCTGCCAACTGCTCGGCCTGTAGGCTAGCTTTCCTGGGTCCGGCAGCTGCTGACTTGCTGGCTGGGCTTGTGGTCCCAGTTCTCCTGGATCTGCTGTTTGCCTGCTGCAGCTTTTGGGACTTGTCAGGCTGCATAACCGTGGGGCCAATTCCTTATAATGCATCTCTTTATACAGATACACAGATAGGCAGGTCTCTCCAGATCTCTCATTGGCTCTGAGTCTCTGGAGAACCTCAAAAACCCTTCCCACTCTCTCTCCCTCCTGCCGGGGCAGCCCTCATCAGATCCAGGGAATGGAGAAATCAACCTTGCCTGTGGTTCACTGCTGGGATTTCAGGGCTTCTATAGCAGCTGGTGTTATAATTATCTAACACACCCTTCGGAAGGGAAAGAAATACAGAGGATGCATTTTCACGGAAGAAATAGCAGCAAGATGTAGGTGGGAGCTTGGAGAGGCCAAGCTAGGAGGGCAGGAACCCTTCAGGCCCCCTCTGAGGGAGGAGATCAGCTTCCTAGTTTGGATTCCCCAGCGCCTTCTGCACCAGGAGCTCATTACCTCTCCCCACACCTGTTCCCCCTGCTCCAGTGCCCCCCTGCCTGCAGGGGCATCTCAGGCTGGGCTGGGGAGAACATGAAAACAAATTACATGGCATAATAAGCACTGTGGTTGAGAAGAACAGGATGCTGAGAGAGCGTAGCAGAGGAGGCCTATTAAGATGCATATGGTGGGATGGAAGGTGCTGTGAACAGGGAACACTGGGTGGAGATGCCGGTCAGAGGGGCTTAATGGAGGGCATCGCAAACAGAAAGCAGCCAGTGCAGATACCCTGCTGCCAGTGCCAGGGCTGGGGGGCACTGGTGATGACAAGATGGAGGGGGACTTGGCTGGGCTTAGCTACCACTGGGGGAGGAGGATGGGAAGGCCTCTGTAGTTAGGTTTCCGGGGGTGGAGTAACATGGGTAGAGCTTGGGACAGCCACACAGGCTGAGGACCACTGTGCAGGCTGACATCCTTATGTCCCCAAGGCATCTGATGTGATCCAGGAATTAGAGTCACTCCCTGGGACTTCTCTGTGAGTCAGATTTGAAGTGAATTTCTTTCTTTCTTTCTTTCTTTCTTTCTTTCTTTTTTTTTATTTATTTGTTTGCTTGTTGTGTTTGTTTGTTTCTTTATTTATTTATTTTGTGGCTGGCTCAGCCTGCCTTGGTGGTGGGGCTGGCACAGCATGTGGTGCCGGAGATCGAACCGTAGTTCCTGCAGTTGCCTGAGCTTTCCTAAGCAGGCGCTTTAGACCACGGAACCATCTCACTGGCCCTCTTTCTTTTCTTAAAAACTAAAAAACATTTATTTTTCACTAAGACTTTGTCTTGAGGATGTAACTAAACTTTGTCACTATCTCCTACCCCATCTTAAAAGATTAGTACAGTGAATGTTATAGAGCAGATAGGAACAATCTGAAAGACTGGAACCAACATCGTCAAGGAACAACTTCCATCTGAATCATTGTAAAAATGTTTAAGGAAGAAGAAGAAGAAGAAAAACAGAAGAAGAAGAAGAAGAAGAAGAAGAAGAAGAAGAAGAAGAAGAAGAAGAAGAAGAAGAAGAAGAAGACGAAGAAGAAGAAGAAGAAGAAGAAGAAGAAAAGAAGGAGGAGGAGGAGGAGAAGCAGCAGCAGCAGCAGTAGCAAAAGGGCTCAATGGGGTTTTGGATTGAGAAGATCCTCACACCTCACATTGCATCTAACGCTTTCAGTCCTGGCTAGGGTGTAATAAGATGGAGAGGGGCTCGCGGGACAGCTCTGTGGTGTGATATTTTTGTTACAAGAGGCCTCAGGGAAAAAGAGGAATCAATTATTGTCCACTCCCCTCTCCCTAAACTTCCTGGGGCTGGGTGTGTTCAGTGGAGTAGCTACTGAGGTGCCCTCCCTCCATGTCCCTTGCTCTACTGATAACACCCTGTGGCAGAGCCACCGTGTAGGATGTGAAAGGGAGAAGCCACTGGGTCTTGCAAGAATGTGAATGAATAGAACTGGCGTTCTGCTTAATTATCCGGCCTCCAGAGATTGCCAAGGCACTGCTACGTTTTGTAAACAGGCAGCTGCAGATCATTTGGGAGAGCAGTTTACATCTGCTTTTGATTTCAGTCCCCAGAGTGCACTGCAGCACGGAGGAGCTCCTGACGGGGTGCTGGGTTGGGCCTTAGAGGCCGCGCTAGCCAGGTCCTTTAAGAGAAACCTGGCTGGAAGCTCTGTCCCTCTGCAGCCTGGCTCCCAAGTAGCGAGGGCCACCTCCTGCTGCAGCCAGGCCCCACGTGCAGATGCTCCGCTCCTGCACGGCACCCCCTGGTGGTCACTCTTAAGCGCCCCACTCCCACCCCCAGGGGGGTAGCTCAGTCCCAGTGTTTAGTAATTTGACTGTACCCCAGGAGAGCCTGGTGGCTGTGAGTGGAGGAGGTGGGTGGAATGGCAGCCCACTTAGCCTGGTTGGAACGTTGCAGAGGGGTCAGGGCATGGAGCAGCAGGACTGGGGCAGGCAGGGTTGCATGGATTTGGAGGGGCAGGCTTGGGGCCAGGCTGAGAAATTATCAGCCGCGTTAACAGAAAACCCTGGCTGGAGATGGCGCTGACTAAAGAGGAAAACCTGCCACCTCCGTAACACCCAGGGCCCTGGCAGCCTCCTGGGTCCGCTGACCTTGCGGTCCAAGATGCCCAGGGCTCTCAGCTGCTCTCAGTGTGCTGCTTTGGTGCCCATTGCTCGGGCACCACAGGCACACGTCTGGGACCCCCATCAGCTGGGAGAGAGGGTACACACGTTTCTAGAACAAAGAAGTTCTCCCCAAAGGGCCCAGCTGAGGTCCCTTTGTGTTTTCTTGGCAAGACATGTATCACACCATGTCACTCTATCCTGGGCTTGGTGGAGGAGCGAGGAGTCTGTGGGCTAGATGTGGGGGCTCTGGGGCAGGGTGAAGCCCCTCAGGGGCTAAGGGGGAACTGTGGAAGGGAGAGCAAGCAGAGTTCTTGATGGATGGGATGGGGAGATGGAGTGAAGTGGAAGACTTGGGTGAACCCGGGGGTTTTGGCCTGAAAAGCTGGGTGGTACTGGCTGTATTTATGGAAAATCTGAAGGCAAAAGAGTAGATGGCTTAGGTCAAATCCAAATTTTTAACTGTGGCAGGTGGACTGAGGGGTGAGGAGTTGACAGTGTAAGTCAGGAGCTCAAGAGGGTGAGGGGTCCAGGTCAGGGATTCAGCTTTGGATTCATCCGTGAGTAAATGATATTTAAGACCATGGGACCAAGGAGTTCCCTGTGGAGAGCACAAGGAGAGGTCGGGGTGCTGGGGACCTCTCCTGACCCCCAACTGGGAGGAGGAGTGAAGTGTGTATTGCTTCTGTCCCGTGAGGCCCAAATCTCCAGGCAGTGAGGCTGAGGTCTGGCCTTGTGTCTGGGAACACGGTGGCCAGCTGGGGTCTGTGATGGGTCACCAGAATAAAACCACAAAGCCACAAGCAGATGAAGCGCACAGAACAGGAGGAGGTGAGGAGGAGGAAGAGAAGGATGAGTAGAAGGAGGGAGAGAGAAAGGGCTCTTAGAGTTTGGTAAAGGGGAGCTAAAGCATGGGTTGGCAGGCGGAAAGTCAAGGACAGGTTGGTTAGCTGTCTTTCAGATGTCCTGTTGGCAAGCCAGTGGGAATAATCAAAGCCAGGAGGGAAGGTTTATGCTGTAAGACAGACGAGGACGAACTTCTGGGTGCTTTTGAGGATCCAAGACTGTCGAGAACCACGCAATACATCAAACTCCCCACGGCCAGCCATACCAATAGTGTTACATGTTGTGCACCCCTAAAGCACTCACTTATCTCTGTTTCTGAAGGAATTCTTCCTAGGCACGCATGCTTACACTCGTGGACTGAACCCTGTCCTAAGGAACCTGTGTCTTCGCTGGTTACCCTGTGGGAGGCCGGGGTGGCCCCTCCTGTTCTGCACCCTGAGCTTGGCAAGGCCTGGCCTTCATGCTGCCCTGCAGGCATGGGCGTGGTGGTCCCCCTGCTGCCATGTTCCCCTGCCTCATGGTGGTCAGGTGTCCGAGCAGGTAGTTGAGTGGAGGAGGGGGACCACAGAAGAGCGATAGCGTCATGGTCAGAGCTGTGGCATAGAAATGATTCTTTTGCTTTGGCTGAACCCTTTCCTATGTCAGGCAAGATGCATGGCAGCAAAGTTTAAAATATTGGGATGTGATAAATCTCTTTTCCTCATATGGGAGATTGATCTCTGTCATTATCTTAGGTAGATTGTTTAACTTATCCTTCATAGAACCCTGTAAGGTGTGCTTTATTCAAGGACAAGTCTCCATAAGAAAAATGCCTCCTGTTTCCCTTCCTATGATTCCTCCACCCTTGGTCAGTTTGGAAGTCACCACATCTTGACCCATGACGAATTGCTTCTCAGTGCCTGCCTTGAAAGGGAGGTCCCGGTGGGGATGAAGGAGCCCAAGTCGTGTCTTCCTCTCTGGGGCTCTATAGTCACAGCCCGGGAGGGCAGGATGCTGCAGAGTTCCCTGGCAATCTCCCCACGGGGCAGCTGTCTCATCTTAGAAGGGAGTGGGCTTGGGCCTGGCATTCAGGGTCCGCTGTCACCTCATTTCCAGCCTCATTTCCCACAGCTTGAGCCAAACTGAACTGGCTGCTCATAAATGCATGCCGGGCTTCCCTACTCTCTCTGGCCACCTAGGTAATGCAGGAGCTCAGGGCTATGCAGATGTGACCAGCCCATGCCAGGGAAGCTGGTGGAAACTCACTGTGAAAACTCTCAGTGTTCCTGCCCTGCCCATGCCCCACTCTGACTCTGAGAGGAAAGTTAGTGGGGCGACTGGCCCAGGCACTGTGAGGGCATCTGTTTGGAACAAACTCCTAAAAATAGAGAAAAAATTCACGTAAGTAGGAGTGATGCTAACATCTGAAAAGATTATCTGGAAGGTTGATTTCAGAGATTTGGCTGGCAGCCCGAACACGGAGATGCTGATTCCTCGCCCTCTAGGGACTCCCTAATCTGCAGCACGGAGGGGCCAGCAGGCAGGCTGCCCAGCAGGGGGTGCCCTGTGGAGGATAGGAAGACAGAGGCCCAGGGAGGACAATGGCAGGACAAACACCTGAGTAGTGGGATTTCCAGCAGTGCGGTATCCATGTTCTGGCAACAAGAGCCTGCTTTCTCTTGTCTGGTGTGTGGTGCTGGACGCCTTTGAGGTCAGAACTGAACAGTTGCATCAGACTAGGAGAGAGCAGCCTGGAAGGCAGTCAGCGTGCAGACAATGGCAGGTGGCCTCAGCAGGAGGCCTCTGCAGGCACTCACCCGTGCTGGGAACCTGAAGGGGAAGCTGCAGTGAGCTCCTGGGCTCTGTTTGTCTTTTGTACACTGTAGAATCAGGCTCTGGCTCATGGTGGTGATTATTCTCCAGGCTCCAGAGGCTGAGTCTGTGGCTGCTTTATAAACACCTGTCGCATAATTACCCCCAGCAGACACCCCACCACCTGCACGTCCTGCCCTATTCTGAGATCCCAGTCTTACTCCTGGTACTGTGCTTCCTCTGCCTGACAGCTGCTAACCTGGGGTTGATCTTCCTGCCCACTGGACCCCATCTGTGCCCAGAGGCCCCGCCCAGTCTTCCCTGCTGGCTACTCTGGCTCTTCAGAAAGAAACTGGCCAGTGGAGGGTATCTCAGTGGACAGAGGCCAGTTGTCCCTCCCCCTGGTCCTGGTGCCTGCACGAGTCTTGGGGGTTGTGGTGGTGGAAGGGAGCTCAGAGACCTCCCCCTGCCCCCAGCTCCATGGGGCAAAGCTCTGGAAGTCACCGGGGGTCACTAGCTTCAGCTGCTAAACCTGGCACCTTCAGAGAGCAAAATTCTAGTCTTGGAATGAGGTCACTCTGCTTAAGTAGGGCATGGCTGGAACGCAATCCTACCACTCTCTGCCTATAGCCCCAGCCTGAGGGGAGCCAGGCCCTCTGTGGCCTGGAAAGTCTGTGCCAGCCTGAGCTTTGGCATCTGCTTGCTCTGGCCTGAGCAGTTTTGGGCTGCACAGCTGGTGCCTGGAGCCTCCACCCTGGATGGCTCTGCAGGTGCTGCCCCGAAACGTTGGCCTGATGGCTCCTCGCCTGCTGTGGGCTGTGCCAGCAGAGTGCATCCCATAGGGGTGTGTGGCTCTCAAGATGGCTTGGCCCTTTCCTGCTGAGCAGCAGCTGAGGCCGAGGGCCTGGGGCTGAGGGCTGCCTGGCTGGGGTGGGGTTCACACAGCAGCCTCTGCCTCACTACTTTGCCCTGAATCTGCTGTCCACACCAACTCTGGCCCTTGGACAGAAGATGGGGGCCAAGAATGGGGTAGCACGGAGCTCTGAGAGCCAGCAGAGCCTGGGAAGCCCTGGCAAAGGCTGCGGAATTACTCTGTCCTCCAAGGTACCTCCTTCTGCTCAGCCTCAAGCACAGAAATAGAAAGACATTGGTTACTCCTATCCTCAGCTTGCCCAGAGGATCCTGGGGGTCTGCCACACCCTCTGGGTCAGCCTACAGTGGGGTCTCTGCTCTTCTGTTCTAGACGTGACTCACCTAGAACAGTGAGCACAACTTGTCCTATGTCCCTGGGTCCTTACTTGTGTCCTCAGCATTTGGGAGGGTCATGCTGCTTCCCCAATGGGGAGAAGGGTCCACCTGGGCAGGGTAGGCTCCTGTCTTTGCATTCCCCCAACCCCAGCCTCTGTGATCCATTTCTCAGAGCAACCCCTCGTGGAAAGAGGAATAGCAGAGTAGGAGGAATGGGGTGATGTGCTCAACAGGTCCTGGGGGAGTGGAGGAAAGGGGAGGAGGGGCTGGGTATGGGGAGGGGAGCCGGGAGAAGCTGGGAACAACCTCTGTGGGGTGGGTGAGTAAGTGGGCCTGGTGCAGGCCCTGCACAACTTCTGCTGTATCCCCAGGAGTCCCCAAGGGTCTCTCCTTGAGCTCTGGCTTAGGAGGATGAGAGTGCAAGCCTGGGGCTGAGGTTACCGGGCAGTGACAATGAGGACAGCCCTTTCTTCAGGAAGCTGTTTCATGGCCATGGTCTTGCCAACCCCATGGGAAGGCTGGGCAGTGAACACTCACCAGTCTCCTAGCCAAGGAAGCTGTGGCCAAACCCTGAGCCCAGGTCTCCAGTGGATCCTTTCCATGGGTGCTCAGGCTGGGGGCAGCAAGGAGAGCATCATGGCCCCAGCAAAGCCTGGGGTGGCCTTGGCCAGAGAGGCCTTGGCATTGTGCTCCCACCCACGGAACCTGGTGCAGCAAGGGAGCCATACCCGAAGGGCAGAGGCTGCCACGCTGCTGGTCAGTAGTACTTGGGGAAGGGGGCCTGCGAGATCTGTTCCAGTGGGGGTGGGGGCTTGGCTGGAGACGGGGGCTAAGGGAGTCCCAGGAACGGAGCAGCAGTTTCTAGGGCACAGAAGGCAAACTTTCCCAGCCTCCAAATGTCCCTGGAGGGACTCGGGTATAAGGGCTGAGGGCTCCCTCAAGGGGGCAGCTTCCCTCTGTCCCCAGTGGCTTCCTAGGGAGCAATGCCAACACCCCAGCTGTGCTCTTAGCTGAGCCTCCATGTGGTGACAGCCCCCAGCCCTGGTCTGAAGTGTGTCACTGGGTATTTAGCTTCCTAGATGAGGTTGTTGGCCCCAGAAGCTCTGCCTGGATTTTAAAAATCTCACCTGCGAATGAACTGCATAAATTCTACAATTCCCTCAAATGGAACCCCAGGTTTTGTGTATTTCAGGAGTGGCTGCTCTCATGATCACAGCAAAGGTCATGTCGCTCTGTCCTTTCTAACTCTCCCTGCCCCATGAAGCCCTCTGCAAGCTGAGCACCAAACACGGGGGCAGCTGAGGAGTCAGCTGAGGCGGCGCGTGGATGGTCTTCCTGCCCGCTGCCCAGTGTGTGCAGCTGAGATGGCTGATGGTGTGGGCTC